>ML836036.1:0-18453 GCA_009831015.1 Picea engelmannii
AGAAAGAGAGATACAAAACTTATGATCTCATGAGTGGTATTGATATGAAGACATTGTGAAGCATCAAACTTATGATCTCATAAGGGAGATATCATTGAAGCATCAACATTTTGTGTGGATTATTTGAGCAAGGGTATGGACAAAGGGAGCTTGGTGAATTTGTTGCACTACATGCATGCCTGTAAGAACCACTTTGTTCTCATTAATATAAATCTATGCTTGGCCTGTTTCCTTTAAAGTTTGCATACATTTCATGAACTTGTCTCTAGTAGATGGATCTATTTTTGAGCTAATCTCAGTAGAATAGGAAGTTTTTTGTATATTTGTTTGTTCTACAATACTTATTGAGGAACTTAGGGTCGAAGATCAACTTGGAATGTGCGAGGACAAACACCATTAAAAAGGTACACTTTTCTTCTTCCTCTTCATACATTATCTTAATTAGATCTAAAAGGAATGCTAGTGTCCACAATAGCATTTTATGTCTTGGTCATAGGGGTATAGTATCCAAGAGAGAATCCACTTGTCCACAAGGGAATTTCTCTATAATAGAAATTGGCGACTCCATTAAGGAGGATATTTTATTTTTGATTTATTTCCTAGGCCTTGTCTTGGTCTTTGCTCATTCTTTGACCTTCTCCACACCGTGTCTCTGATTCTTAGATTTGATTGATTGCCTCTTTCTGACATCACATTCACCCTGATTGACTGAGTTTGCTTGAAACTTTGACTTTCTGGGAATTTTTCTAAGTTTTGAGAGCCTGGTGCTCCCCTGCCCTTGTTATCAAAGAGTTGGTGCTCCCTGTTGGTCTTACGTAGAGTATTGGAAAGCTCTGGTGCCCTTTATACCAGAGTGTTGCCCCTTTTCTGTGAGAAATATTCCAGGGTTTTCACTCTCTAAATTCATTTCTTGATTCTGGCACTTGCTCAGGAATTTTAAAAACTCAATGCATCTTGGTTTTGGCCTTCAACACCTTGTTTTCTAAGAATTGATCATCTTTTATTTGGAAATTTGACATTTTTCTTCCTTACCTTGAAGTCACTCTTTGTCTTTGACGATTTAGAGTCAACTTACTGTTTTCTTCTCATTTATCTGACTGAGTGGAAACTTTTGTGAGGAAACTGAAGGATCTATGCACTATTCAATTTGATATTTGAGGTCATTTTCCCAAGCAATTCTTGGTTTTCCATCATACATTACCTTTCTCCTACCTTCACTAGAAATTTCACCCTTTTTCATGCATTTTGGGTAATGTTTTGCAAATTTTTGGCTATTTTTCTAAGTTTCTAGGAGCACCAACGCCCCCCTATAGGCCATACTAGAGTGCCAGCGCTCCCCTACAGTGTTTTAGGGGGCATTGAAACACTCTGTGTACCCTTCTAAGGGAGCGCTAGTGTCTTTTTTGAGTGAAATTGCCTTCTTTTGCTCAGTCTTTTGCAGCCTGTTTTGTAGTACTCTTTACCCAGACTCTATGGTTGGTTTGTGAAGTTGTTTGGATTGGTTCTTGATGGTTTGTTATGATTTTCACTCTCCTTTGTATTGATTGGATCTTGAAACCTCTTTCAAAAACATGAAATTTCCTTTTCTAGCTGCGTTTTTGTCGGGACAATTTTGAGTGGTTTCTCTTTCTCCCTATCATTTATTGGATTCTTCTTCACATTTTATTGTCTTCCTTGAATGCTTGCATTTGAAGTAGCGGCATTGTTTTTGGCATTTTGGGACATTGTGCATCTGGAATGATGAATGTTTTCTCCTTCTCGTAGCATAGCTTTCATCGAAATGAAAAGATTACATATTCATCTCTTTTCATAACTTTCGAGTCGGTTGAAACACCATATTGTCCACATCATTTTTCCTTTGAGTAACAACAGCCTTAAAAATCAATCACTAAACTAAAAATTGATTAGACATTTTTTACATTTTCTGGTAGAAAACCTGCATTAGATTAGTAGTAGGGCTTTGGAATAAGTGTGAAATATAACTTTCCAAAGCTGCAAACAAACATAGGATCGTGTACTGTTAGGGAGCGGTGAAATCCAATTGCTACATTTTGTCCTAGGAAGCCCTTCTCACACAAGGGTCAAACCTGAGGTCGCATTAAGACTAGAAGAGTTACTCTCCCTTCTTTGTTGGTCTTGGTGTAGAGATTGCGTGTATTATGGGGGTCACTTGAAGGTATACCCACAATGATGAGTGGAAGCCTTTTAAGTTGATTTCAGGCTAAATATCCTGCCCTTGCACGTGGATTGGACTGTCGATTGTTTCCCCAAGCATCACTATTGTAGTTGGTAACCTTAGTGGCCTATCTATTTAGGGTATTTACAGAAGGTGACTGTGGAGGGGCAAATCTTCATGGTACATGGAATCAACGTTGGCCAGACTCACTCGGGCTCCTTGGAGGGTATACCCACGATTATGTGTGGGAGCTTGCACCAGGGTGTAAGTCCATTAAGAAGGTCGTCAACATAACTTTTCCACCTGCTCTATCTTAGCCCCTTCTTACTTTGTTCCCACGACGTTGGATTTCATCACCAACTAGTGTGCTCATTGTGAGAAGGTTTTGTTTTCTTTCTTGCTTACTAGATTTTTAGCGTGTGTTGCTTGTTCTCCCTAGCAGAATCTAGGTTGGATTTTTATTTTTATGGCATCAGTTCCCAGAATGACCAATGAAGGAGCCCCTTTTCCAGGGGAACCCTTTTTTTTTCCTTCTTACGGAAACATTGATCCTCCTTACATCAAAACTTTGAGCCTTCCAGCTCTCACAATTGGGTTACCGGTATGGTTGTTTTCCACTCTGGTGAACTCGAATGTAGGTTCTTCAGATGTAAGCACACCAATCACACATCAAACTCATCTCAACCTTTCTCCTTCTTCACCCGTTAGGTATCCTTCCTTTTCTCCTTCTTCGCCTAGTGAAATCTCTCAAGCAAGTAGCCAGGCTGATAAGAAGAAGAAGAAACGGAAAGAGAAGAAGAAGAAGAAGAACCAGAAAAGGACCAAAAGTCCAACTACATCAAATGTTGGATCCAAGCAACCAACTATTGTTAATAGTACTGGGAGTGTTGATAAGGTCGATAGGATTAAAACAAAGAATCTAAAACCCAAATTCCCTTGTAGTATTTGTAAGGGTGACCACTTTCTGAGGGATTTCCCTGGTATTCCCAAAGTCTTAGAAGTGTGTTCCTCCATGTCATTGGACCTTGCTAGACATGTTGGTGACACCCCCTCAACTAGTGACGTTACGGTTGTTAAGAAGAAGACAACTATCAAATTTCCTTGCATGTTATGTAAAGGTGATCATTATTCTCATCTTTGTCCTCATATGGATGACGCTTATTCTCTTTTGGAAAAGCTTCAACTTCCAACTGGGCATCGTAAGTCTTCCCCCAAATTGTCGTTAGTTGATGGAATGGTCAATCTGGTTCCATCCTCGGTCAGTCTGGTTGATCATATGGTTAATATAGTTTCCTCCTCGATTGAACCAGAAACCCAAGTAGTTGATCCAATTTCGTCATCAATCAGCCCCACTCTTCATCAAAAGAGTGAAACCAAAGTCATCAATCTGGTTGTGTCCTTCGTTGAACCAGTTGACAAAGTGATCGATCCGATTTCACCATCGTTCAATCCCACCCCTCCATTGAGGAGTGCCAAAGTGATCGATCAGGTTTCTCCATCGGTCGATCCCACTCCTCCATTGAGGAGTGCCAAAGTGGTTTCTCTAGTTACTTCTTCGGTCGATCCCACTCCTCCTTTGAGGAGTGTCAAAGTGACTGATCCAATTCCTTACTCGGTCAGTCCCACCCTTCATTCAAAGAGTGCCAAAGTGGTTTCTTTGGTTACTTCATCTATCAATCCCACTCTTCCTATGAAGAGTGACAACGTGGTCGATCTGATCCCATCTTCAATCGACCCTACTCTCCCTCTAGAGATTAAACCTAATACTGCCCACATTTTCTTCGTTGATACGGGATCTACCATGTTGGGGGGCATTCCTCTTTCTCTAGAAAAATCCCCTCCAAGTAATGAGGCCATCCTTTTTTATTGGGGTGTGCTAACTGGACCTCATCTTCACTCTCACATTCCTTTCAAGATCACAGTACAGGTTTGTGGTCGGGTCATTCCTCAGATGTTAATAGATGAAGGTTCCTCCATTAGTATTTTGTCCTCTATTGCTTGGCAATCTTTGGGTTATCCTTAGCTTATGTCGACTACCTAGACTCTGTTCGCTTTTAATAGACGAACCAGACACCCTTTATGGATCCTTCCTCTGTTTCCTGTAACTTTGGGAGGGAAAACAGTCTTTATTGATGTTATGGTAGTCTAGGACCCCTTGGATTTTTATTTACTCCTTAGGCAAGATTATGTCTATGCCATGAAAGCTATTGTGTCCACTCTTTTTCGTGTGATATATTTCTCACATGATGGAAGAATGGTGACTATTGATCAACTTTCATTTGTTGGCTCAACCCAATGACCTCCCTAAATGGTTCTTATATGCAGTCGGTATCACCCCTACTACAGGTCGATTATGTGGTGTTGTCTCCCATGACTTCAACTTCCGATGACTTGGATCCGGTAGTTGACATGGTGATCTCTTCGGTCGGGCTATTGGAGCTTGATCTCCTTACCCCTGACGAGACCCTCGACATGTGTTCCTTCCAGAGCATTCTTCTTCCATCCAATGAAGATCTCTTGGAAGCCATGACCAAGTTTTTTCCCTTGAAATGGTGTCCTTCCATAGCATTATCCTCTTGGAAGCCATGATCAAGAAGAGTTCATGAGCATAGTTTCTCTTCTTTGTGGAAATCTAGTTAAAAAATAAAACAGAATCCATGAGCATAGTTTTTCATCTATGTTTCAATATCGTTAAAAAATGAAACAGAGGTCTTGAGCATAGTTTTCCTCTATGTAGCAACCTCGTTAAAAAATGAAACAAAAATCTAGGAATTCAACCCAGAGCCTTGAGCATAGTTCTTTTCCTGTGTCAATCTCGTTAAAAAATTAAACAATCACCTCTCCTGTTAGGTCGAGTCTTTCACCAAATCTCGTAGATGTCAAATTGAGTCTTTTGTTAGGTCTCGTATTTGAACCTTCATTTCATCCACCTATATCCTTTTTCTCCATATAGTATAGAAATTGGTGACAACGTCAAAGTCAGTGGATGAATTGAAGCTTGGTGGGCATGTCTCCAGCCTTTGATGATCATTTTGGAGTTAAGCCACTAGCTTTCAAGCTGCGGGTAGAGTACTGAGCTTACCCTTTTTTCTTTCTCGTGCTCGTAAAAACATGAGAATGTAACCAAGCAACCTTTTATCTCTTTTTCGGGCTCGCATGGATATACGAAAAAGGAACCCCTTTGAGTCTTCTTTAATCTCTTTTCAGACTCTCTAAACAAGAAAAGAGTGTTGAGTGATCTTGCTCCCTTTCCCACTCGTTAAAAGGTTTGAAAGGGCATCTTTCGAGTGATAATTTATCTCTTTTTCGGCCTCGTGAGACTAACATTAAGAAAAAGGACAACATTGGAGAGTTCTTTAAGTCATTTTTAGACTCTCTAAATATGAAAAACCATTGATTTTACCTTCTCTGGACTTGTTAAACAACCATACATTGAAGGGCCCATACGGGACTGAACCCTTACTTCTTCCAGTTCGTTAAAAAAAGGAAGAGGGACTTATCGAAGGTGAGTTATATCAAGCATGTGTTACCCTCCTCGATCTCGTTAAATTAAAAAGAGGTACTTGTCTATCTAGATGGGGGGGGAATTGAAGGAAGCAAGCCAAGCAGTTTTTTAGAACACTACCAGTAACTCTTACTGTCACCCTTGAACATGGCACTTGGTCTTTTCACAAATTTTAATCCATTGAAATTATGCACTGAGCCAATCCTCTGAGTTTATTTTACTCCTTTGGGTCACCTGACGAAATTCACAGCATCCACTGCATCATCAAGCATGTTGTTGTTGTGCCTCCGTGTTCAAGGGAAGTATCTGCCTCAAGAGTCAACCATCACAAATATCTTGTTTCAATACCCATGTCAGTCCATGTTCATTTGATCTACCAATTTACATCTATGTTACAGTTTCATGTCGTTGATGGGGGCTACATCAATGCTCTCCTACGACGAGTCTATTCTTGTCTACTTCAGCACATTATCCGGGAGCTAGACTTAGAAACCAGTTAGTACCTTGGGACCTGCCTGCCTCAATGGAAAGCCTCCTCGCATCCGATAGTAGGTTTACATCATTGACCTCCGATCGGATGATTCCTCAGATGTTCAAATTCAACTCATTCATTCACATTCGTCATAATGTACTAGAGTACCTTGGGTATCATTGACATCAATGGTGATTTCCCTCGCACTTGTTAACGGTTTACCTCATTGACCGGTAATCAAGTGGTTTCTACCATGTTTGACATTAGGACATCTATTCACATGATTAGATTCATACTACATCGGGATTGGTAATAAGACCATGGGTTGATTCATCACTCTTATATGTACTTTTCCCAGGTTGTGACGGAGTTTCTTTTGAACGTTGACACATATATTGTCACATAGATCCACTTTGTATTGGTCGTGGATATGTATTTTCATCTCATAGATCCACTGTGTATTATTTATGGCTACAATCAGTTCAGGTCATAGGATTATAGATCCACATTGTATCTTCAGTGACTATACCTTTTTGTCAATATACTTATGGATCTGCAATGTATTTTATGGCGGCCATACCGTGAAAGTCTTTATCACTCAAGCATAGGTATGCCTACCTTGGGTTTGAAACATGTCATATAATTTGTTTGATAGTTGTGTGTAGATTCTATTAGGTTCTCTGAGTCCTTACCCTTGCTTGAAAAATTCTACAAAGTACTTCAGTCATCAGTTTTTGTCTTCTAACTTCGTACTTTGGGGGGGAATCTGTTACACATAAAAATTACTCACTTCAATAGTGTTGCAAGTGTCATCATTACAAGTTTCATAAGTGTCGCATCTTGACCACAAGTGTCACAAGTGTCACAAACATCATATTGCCATCTCATCTATTTCATGTCTCTAACGACATCACAGGGACACTTAAGACACCTTCAAAGACTAGTTTAAGGAAGAGAAATCATCTGATGAGGAGTACAAAGAATTTGTCATGAAGAAAACCACTTAAAAAATATTTTTGGAAGGAAGTGCTCCCCTACCCACTTTCAAGGAGCATCGGCACTCCCTAGCCTTCTTTGGGGGAGCGTTGAAATGATCTATGCACCCTTTTGGGGGAGCGTTTCCCTTTCTGAGCGAATTTTTGTTTGTTGAGATAAATCGGGGAAGAATCCCCTCAATATCTTAAGTTGGTTGGATTTGAATCTAAGGTCAAGGCATGATCTTATGGAAGATCCACAATTGAAGGAGAGGAATCCTCAACTTATCCCAAATATATCTCAAGTGGTTGGGTCTCTCCAAGCTTATATAAGGAGGCCTTCTCATGGTGAAAAACATATGGAGAAAGAGAGATACCAAACTTATGATCTCATGAGTGGTATTGATATGAAGACATTGTGAAGCATCAAACTTATGATATCATAAGGGAGATATCATTGAAGCATCAACATTCTGTGTGGATTATTTGAGCAAGGGTCTGGAAAAAAGGAGCTTGGTGAAGCTTCTGCACTACATCCATGGTTGTAAGCACCACTTTGTTCTCATTAATATAAATCTATGCTTGGCCTGTTTCATTTAAATTTTGCATACATTTCATGAACTACATCAAATGTTGGATCCAAGCAACCAACTACTATTAATAGTACTTGGAGTGTTGATAAGGTCGATAGGATTAAAACGAAGAATCTGAAACCCAAATTCCCTTGCAGAATTTGTAAGGGTGACCACTTTCTGAGGGATTGCCCTGGTATTCCCAAAGTCTTAGAAGTGTGGTCCTCCACGTCATCGGCCCCTGCTAGACATGTTGGTGACACCCCGTCAACTAGTGACATTACGGTTGGTAGGAAGAAGACAACTTTCAAATTTCCTTGCATGTTATGCAAAGGTGATCATTATTCTCACCTTTGTCCTCGTATAGACGACGCTTCTTCTCTTTTGGAAAAGCTTCAACTTCCAACTGGGTATCATAAGACTTCCTCCAACCCATCGTTAGTTGATGGAATGGTCAATCTAGTTCCATCCTCGGTCAGTCTGGTTGATCATATGGTCAATCTAGTTTCCTCCTCGATTTAACCACAAACCCAAGTAGTTGGTCCATTTTTGTCATCAATCAACCCCACTATTCATCAAAAGAGTGAAACCAAAGTCATCAATCTGGTTGTGTCCTTCGTTAAACCAGTTGAAAATGTGATCAATCTGGTTTCACCATCGGTCGATCCCACTCCTCCATTGAGGAGTTCCAAAGTGGTCGATCCAGTTTCTCCATCGGTCACTCCCACTCCTCCATTGAGGACTGCCAAAGTGGTTTCTCTGGTTACTTCATCGGTCAATCCCACTCCTCCTTTGAGGAGTGTCAAAGTGACTGATCCAGTTCCTTACTCATTCAGTCCCACCCTTCATCCAAAGAGTGCCAAAGTGGTTGCTCTGGTTACTTCATCCATCAATCCCACTCTTCCTCTGAAGGGTGACAATGTGGTTGATCTGATCCCATCATCAATCGACCCTACTCTCCCTCTAGAGAGTAAACCCGATACTTCCCACATTTTTCTCGTTGATACAGGATCTACCGTGCTGGGGGGCATTCCTCTTTCTCCAGCAAAAACCCCTCCAAGTAATGAGGCCATCCTTTTTGATTGGGGTGTGCTAACTGGACCTCATCTTCCCTCTCACATTTCTTTCAATATCACAGTACAGGTTTGTGGTCGGGTCGTTCCTCAGACACTGATAGATGAAGATTCATAGGTTAGTATTTGTCCTCTATTTCTTGGCAATCTTTGGGTTATCCTCAGCTTGTGTCAGTTACCCAGACTTTGTTTTCTTTTAATAGACGAACCAGACACCCTTTAGGGATCCTTCCTCGGTTTCCTATAACTTTGGGAGGGAAAACAATCTTTATTGATGTTATGGTAGTCCAGGACCCCTTGGATTTTGATTTACTCCTTGGGTGATATTATGTCTATGCCATGAAGGCTATTCTGTCCAATCTTTTTCGTGTGATATCTTTCTCACGCGATGGAAGAATGGTGACTATTGATCAACTTTCGTTTTTTGGCCCTAACTTGACCATCGACCCAATGACCTCCCTAAATGGTTCTTATATGCAGTCGGTATCACTCCTGACACAGGTCAATTATGTGGCGTTGTCTCCCATGACTTCAACTTTTGATGACTTGGATCTGATAGTTGACATGGTGATCTCTTCGGTCGTGCTATTGGAGCCTGATCTCCTTACCCCTGATGAGACCCTCGACATGTGTTCCTTCCAGAGCATTCTTCTTCCATCCAGTGAAGATCTCTTGGAAACCATGACCAAGGTTTTTCCCTTGACATGGTGTCCTTCCAGAGCATTATCCTCTTGGAAGCCATGATCAAGAAGAGTTCACAAGCATAGTTTCTCTTCTCTGTGGCAAGCTAGTTAAAAAATTAAATAGAATCCATGAGCATAGTTTTTCCTCTATGTGGCAATCTCATTAAAAAATGAAACAGAGGTCTTGAGCATAGTTTTCCTCTCTATAGCAAGCTCGTTAAAAAATGAAACAAAAATCTGGGAATTCAACCCAGAGCCTTGAGCATAGTTCTTTTCCTATGTCAAGCTCATTAAAAAATTAAACAATCACCTCTCTTGTCAGGTCGAGTCTTTCGCCAGATCTTGTAGATGTTGAATTGAGTCTTTTGTTAGGTCTCGTATTTGAACCTTCATTTCATCCACCTATATCCTTTTTCTCCATAAAGTACAGAAATTGGTGACAACGTCAAAGTCGGTGGATGAATTGAAGCTTGGGGGGCATGTCTCCAACCTTTGATGGTCATTCTGAAGGTAAGCCACTAGCTTTCAAGCTACGGGCAGAGTACCGAGATTAGTCTTTGTTATTTCTCGCACTCGTAAAAACATGAGAATGTAACCAAGAAACCTTTTATCTCTTTTTCGGGCTCGCATGGATATACGAAAAAGGAACCCCTTGGAGTCTTCTTTAAGTTCTTTTCAGACTCTCTAAACATGAAAATATTGTCGAGTGATCTTGCTTCCTTTCCCACTCGTTAAAAGGTTTGAAAGGGCATCTTTCGAGTGATAATTTATCTCTTTTTCGGCTTCGTGAGACTAACATTATGAAAAAGGACAACATTGGAGTCATCTTTAAGTCATTTTCAGACTCTCTAAATATGAAAAACCACTGATTTTACCTTCTCTGGACTCGTTAAACAACCATACATTGAAGGGCCCATACAGGACTGAACCCTTAATTCTTCCAGTTCGTTAAACAAAGGAAGAGGGACTTACCGAAGGTGAGTTATATCGAGCATGTGTTACACTCCTCGATCTCGTTAAATTCAAAAGAGGTACTCGTCTATCTAGATGGGGGAAAAATTAAAGGAAGCAAACCAAGCAGTTTTTGAGAACACTACCATTAACTCTTACGGTTGCCCTTGAACATGGCACTTTGTCTTTGCACGCATTTTAATCCATTGAACCTTTGCACTGAGCCAATCCTCTGAGTTTCTTTTAATCCTTTGGTTCACCTGACGAAAGTCACAACATCCACTGCATCATCAAGTTTTGGTCCATGTCATGTTTTTGTTGTTGTGCCTCAGTGTTCAAGGGAAGTATCTGCCTCGAGAGTCAGCCATCAAAAATATCTTGTTTCAATACCCATGTTAGTCCATGTTCATTTGATCTACCAATTTACATCTATGTTTTAGTTTCATGTCCTTGATGGGGGATACATCAATGCCCTCCTGTGATGAGTCTATTCCTATCGACTTCAACACATTATCCAGGAGCTAGACTCAGAAACCGGTTAGTACCTTGGGAACTACATGCCTCAATGGAAAGCCTCCTCACATCCGACAGTAGGTTTACATTAATGACCTCCGATCGGATGATTCCTCGGATGTTCAACTTCAACTCATTCATTCACATTCGTCAGAATGTACTAGAGTACCTTGGGAATCATTGACATCAATGGTGATTTCCCTCGCACTTGTTAACGGTTTACCTCATTGACTGGTAATCAAGTGGTTTCTACCATGTTCGACATCAGGACATCTATTCATATGGTTAGATTCGTACTACATCAGGATCGGTAAGAAGACCATGGGTTGAATCATCACTCTTATATGTACTTTGCCCGGGTTGTGCCGGAGTTTCTTTTGAATGTTGACACATATACTGTCACATAGATCCACTTTATATTGATCGTGTCTATGTCTTGTCGTCTCGTAGATCCATTGTGTATTCTTCATGGCTACGATCAATTTAGGTCATAGGAGTATAGATCCACATTGTATCTTTAGTGCCTATACCTTTTTGTCAATATACTTATGGATCCGTGGTGTATTTTATGGCAGCCATACCTTGAAAGTATTTATCACTCAAGCATAGGTATGTTTGCCTTGGGTTTGAAACATGTCATGATATTTGTTTGATGGTTGTGTGCAGATTCTATCAGGTTCTCTGAGTCCTTACTCTTTCTTGAAAAAGTCTACAAATTACTTTAGTCATCAGTTTCTATCTTCTAACTTTGTATTTTGGGGGGCAATCTGTTACACATCAAAATGACTCACTTCAATATTGTCACAAGTATCGTCATTACAAGTGTCGTAAGTGTCGCATCTTGACCACAAGTTTTGCAAGTGTCGCCAACATCATACTAACATCTCACCTATGTCATGTCTCTAACGACATCATAGGGACACTTAAGATAACTTCAAAGACTGGTTTAAGGAAGAGAAATCATCTGATGAGAAGTACAAAGCCTTTGTCATGAAGAAAACCACTTAAAAATTATTTTTGGAAGGCAGCGCTCCCCTACCCACTATTAGGGAGCGTCGACGCTCCTTAGCCTTCTTTGGGGGAGCGTTGAAACACTCTATGCACCCTTTTGGGGGAGCGCTACCCTTTCTGAGTGAATTTTGGTTTGTTGAGATAAATCAGGGAAGAATCGCCTCAATATCTTAAGTTGGTTGGATTCGAATCTGAGGTCAAGGCATGATCTTAGGGAAGATCCACAACTGAAGGAGAGGAATCCTCAACTTATCCCAAAGATCTCTCAAGTGGTTGGGTCTCTCCAAGCTTATATAAGGAGGCCTTCTCATGGTCAAAAACATATGGAGAAAGAGAGATACCAAACTTATGATCTCATGAGTGGTATTGATATGAAGACATTGTGAAGCATCAAACTTATGATCTCATAAGGGAGATATCATTGAAGCATCAACATTCTGTGTGGATTATTTGAGCAAGGGTCTGGACAAAAGGAGCTTGGCGAAGATCTTGCACTATATCCATGGTTGTAAGCACCACTTTGTTCTCATTAATATAAATCTATGCTTGGCCTATTTCCTTTAAAGTTTGCGTACATTTCATGAACTTGTCTGTAGTAGATGGATTTGTTTTTGAGATAATATCAGTAGAATAGGAAGTTTGTTGTATCTTTGTTTGTTCTACAGGACTTATTGAGGATCTTAGGATTGAAGCTCAACTTGGACTATGCAAGGAAAAATGCCATTAAAAAGGTACACTTTTCTTCTTCCTCTTCATACATTAGCTTAATTAGATCTAAAAGGAATGTCAGTGTCCACAATATCATTTCATGTCTTGTTCATAGGGGTCTAGTATCCAAGAGACAATCCACTTGTCTGCATGGGGATTTCTCTGTAACATGAACATCTGGTCACCACGCCAAGGTAGTGGCTCTTGGTGGCATAGCCAAGAGAGAGGGGGTATCATCATGAGCTAGCCTTCTCATTTCTGTGAAATTCTTATCGATAACATTTCCACCAATGGTCACCACACCAGGGAAGTGTCCCCTAACTAGCCTCTTGAATGAAAAAGAAATAAGAAAAAAATACAAAATACATGCAGAATGGGCTTGGAAACATATTCATCCATGACAAGGTGCAGCTCACCCTCTTCAAAGGCACCCACAGGTAAGCCATGTGTTTCCCTGCTATCACTGCACCCATTGCCCAGACATCCCTTACCTCCTCATCCACTCACATGGCCTAGATTTTACTTCTCCCGGAAACATCCCACATCCAATGAGAATTATCTCAATAGGACGTCATAGCGTCCCCTCCAAAATTGGCTTGCAAATTAATATATGTTTAATAACTTGATGATTAGATTTGAATGGCATTGCTATGATCCATGTGACTTATGAGCCCATGGAGGGCATATATGTTGATGTTACATGGATACACCCGATGGATAGATACACATGGGGAGATTATTAGTTCGGACCTCCATGGGGATAAAATCCCACTAGATGAATGTTGAGACAACAGCAGAGGGCAAAGATAGATTAAAGGATTACACCAGAGAAAGAGGAGGATGTTTCACCAAGGATAGCTTGGAAGGCATAGACCTAGGGGGGTTGTTCCCTCTCCACCATGATGTAGGCCTTGGAAGGCCCACGACATCACCCAGGTCACCCATGATGTCACCCAACATTTTGGGATGTTTTAGAGGCAATTGTGTGCCAAGTGGCACATGTGGCAGGTTCCTGAGGCCCAAGGAGGCCTAACGTTTTTCTCCATAAGCACAACATTGCCCAAAAAGAGCCTAATGTCACCCTAAAATGGAATGATGTCACCTTTACAACATTTTTTAGGGTTTAATTATGGCATTTAATGTAAAAACTGGATATTATTTGTAACTGGCCATGTCAGTCTTTTTGACCTAATTTTGGTCTTTAGTATTGTATAAATAAGGGGAAATTACCTCTTATTTTTCATCATCTTTCACACACACTTCTGAGGTCTAAAATTTGTGACCTACTTAGTGTTTTGTGACTGAAATTTAGTGCGCACTTATTGGAGGAAGGCTAATCTTGGTGTTTTTGGTCATTTTCTTGGTGGAAAGTCTACAACTAGGGCATGTGCTAGATTACTCTTGGTGAATGTAAGTAAAATTCTGAAATTCTTCTTTCCTTTGAATGGTTATAGTATCTTTACTTTTCATTTTACTAAGATTATGAAATTGCTAGCTTAAAACCCTAGTAGATTAAGCACATGTTATTGTCCTTATCTCAATTTCTATCCACCTACTAGATTGTGCCAATGATCCATTTTTCTTGAATCCATTGCTAAGGGCCTTGACATTGCAACACCCTAGCACTTTTTCCTTCATCTTAGTCATCACTTGCTTCATATTTGATTTAAAGAGAGAGGAAAATATAATAAGGACTAGGGTCAGCTACACCTTAGTAGTCATTTTCCCCTAGGGTTTGGTGATTGAAGACTTGGCTTACCAACACTTCATTCATCAACCCCTCTTGTCTTTGGTTCTCCTATTATCATCTTGTTCTTCAACATTTGTTTCCACTTCATTGACTCCATTTTCCCTAAGAAAGAACTAGTCTAAGTCCTCCAATGAGGAATTGATCAACACAACCTTCAAAACATATTCTTTAAACAACCTACTAACACTTTCTAACCCTAGAATAGCTTGATCTACTAACCTACTTGTTGTTGTTTGTAAAGTAAGTTACAGCCATTAAATGCAGCATTAAAATCTCATAAAGAAATTGTAAAGGCTAAATTATACTTTGTCTTATGTGCTTCTGTCAAATGCTAATGTTATGACTTCAATGGTTAATGGTTTTCAGTCATTTTGAAGCTAGTTTCAAGACATTTTAGTGAAGTATTGCTCTATAAACATTGTTGTTATAATATTTATGTTTACTTCACCATATTCATCAAATTCCTTTATTTAATAAATTCAATGGTTTTATGAAGTGTTAACCAACAAGTGCTCTTGCAAATATATAGTTTTCATGTTGCTTTGTTCCAGGAAGGTACACTTCTGGTATGTTATCTCTTCATTGGTTCTTTAAACCGGACTTTCTGATCAGTGGTGACTTATGAGAGGGGACGTTTACCTAGCTTTTTTTCCTTTTCCTTCTCAAAACCCCCAGGTCACAAGGGACGTCTCCCCTGGGCCTACCACCCTAAATAGAAAGGGACATCCTATTGAGGTGACAGTGATAGGATAGTCTCTCGTTACACCAATTTCCTCTCGATTACCTTCTCTTCTATCAAAGTACAAATTGTGTGATAACATTTTGGCACCGTTTTCAGAGAACACTCAGTCAATATTCCTCCAAACGACACTTTGTAAGTAAGCCTTTCCTCAAGAATTTTTATCTTACAAGCTTACATGGCAACTCCACTAAGGGTGATTCCCTTATCCTTTTGATATTTTCAAGGAAATTATCCAAAAACTCCATAATCCACAAGGAGGTACAATAACCCTCCCTAATCCTTTAGAAGAAAGCCTCCCCGGAGCTCTCTTGTAGGAAAATCACTTTTCGGAGGCAATCTTCCCTTAAACACAACGTCTAGCATGGGAACTCAAACCACCATTCTAACCCAAGCCAATAACCAAAGACAATGGTCATCTAATCTTTTCAAACCGCTAGACATGACAACTATACCAAGATACCCTAGGAAAATGCCCCCCAAGTATGAGAAATGGTTTCCTAAATTGATCGGTAATGATGCAATCAGTGTCGAGGATCATATGAGCAATTTTTTGGGAATTTTTCCAGCTTCATCCCATTAGTGATGATGTTGAATACTTGGTTATGAAATTTTTCTCTACCATCCTCCTTGATGGCTCAAGACATTGGTACAATAGTCTTCCTGATGGCAGTATTAAAACCATGGATAAATTAGAAGAAGTTTTTCTTAAACAATGGAGTATCAAGGAAGACCCCAACATGCTACTCATAAGGATGAATAGCCTTTTGAAACAAGATAATGAGACCAATAGAGAATTCCACAGTAGGTTTGAAACCTTGTTGCAAAAGATCCATGTGAGTCATCATCCAACTCATAGTTTCCTTCTTTTCATTTACACCAAAGCCTTTGCTGGTAAAATAGGGTATCTCCTCATAAATAAGAACCCCCAAACGATCGAAGAAGCTCAAGAAATAGCCACAAGGATCGAAGACAACCTTATTTCATCCAAATTTGAACCTTTCTCAGCCCCAAGAGTCAGAATGGACACTAATCCCAATATATTCCACAATGATGAGCCTGCCTCGGACATTAGTGCTAGCTTGGAAAAGTTGCAGATGACTATAGATGGCATGGTAAAAAACCAAGAACAAATGATGAATAGGATTGTCAACCTAGAAAGGTCTCAACATCAATCCCCTAGGGTTCCATACAAGGGTCAATTCCAGAAAGGGAACCAAGTTTTCAAACCAAAGAATGATCAGGAGGTCCCAAATACTTTGCCCCTGCAAATGTGGTGGATGAAAACCCTTGGTGTTTGCAATGCAATGAGGCACATTGGGAGCATGAATTTCCTTACAACAATGGAGGCCATGACCAAGTAAGCATAATGAACTATACCATAGAGGGCCCCCAGATATGCCTTAATATTTCGCCTAAGGAACATCAAGAGGGCATAAAAGAAGTAGCCAGGAAGGCTAGGATGGAGGTGATAAACAAATTGGACCAAGAATCAAGAGAGAAATTGAAGAAACAAGAATTCCAGGTGTATACTAGACAAAGAAGCTAAACCAACCTCTCTCTACCAATTCTGCAGTAGCCCAAGCAAGGCATCCTCCTATCAACATTCTCCTTCCTAGAAACCCTCCCAAAAATGAAAGAGTGGACTTAAAATTTGACTTTGAAGGGCACTATCCAAGATGCATGTGAACATCCCCTTAAGAGAAGTCACCAAGGTACCATCTGTCAAGCAAATATTTGATAATTTATTCAAAGGATCATATGGACCAATGGACCCTCCTATCATGTTACAAGTTGATCACTTTAGGGTCCAGTATGATGAACATCCACATTTCTTCACGACCTTCATGATGAATAACAAGTGCCTCAACAACTGTATGTTGGATTCAGGGGCAGGTGCCAACATGATGTCCCTCAAGGTCATGCAACAATTGGGCCTAAAAGTCACACGACCTTATAGGAATGTGTGTGGTTTTGAGTCTAGATCCATACCCACACATGGGGTAATTGAAAATGTGGAAGTATTCCTTGAGAAATACCTTGATAGAGTGATCCATATTGACATATTGGTATTCGATGTGCCAGATGTGTGGGGAGTGTTATTTTCTATGAAATTTGCTTCAATGTTGGGAGGCACTCTTGAGATGGACCTCACCTGTAGTGTCCCCAAGGCCGAGCCCCGATGTAAACCATGCTCTAAAAGAGATTGTAAATATGTTCTATAGGCTGGTGACCCAAGTTTTGTATAAGCTGTAGGCTTATGAGTTTTGTTAGGCCAGGGAGCCTAAGTGTTGAAGGCCAGGAGCCTGTGATATACTTGTATGTATGCAGGTCAATTAATAAAATATAAATACCACCAGTGCAGACCGACCACGATGAAAGAGTGATGGGGGACTAAGCGTCCACAAAATGGGCAAGGGATTAAGGGCTGGAAGGTGGGAAAAGGGGCTGGGTGTTGAACCTAGGGGCTAAGCCTAGGGGGCTTAGGCCTGGAATAATATTTTAATATTATTTCCAAAAAGAGCCATGTATATATTATTTTATCCTAAGTCCTTTTGGAAGGACACGTGATTACCCAAGTGGTGGTAGGAAGGCGTACGGATGGAACACATGCAGTTCCCAGGGTGACAAGTGTCAAACCTAGTGCATGCAAACATAAGAGCTGAGAGGAACCATGTGTGGGGGATCTTCGCCATTCGAACGGAACCTCTGAGCGTGAACCCGTACGACCTCTGCAGGATTACCCAGTTTCATCCTCCGAACCAGAAAAGGCCTGTGTCGTGCTGAGATAGCGGGCACCTTCTGTTCATCCCCGAAAAAGCCAAAAAGCCTCGTGGATTTCTGAAATACCCTGATACAATTCCTGTCTGAGAGGTTCGAGTCTGTGTGGTTCCTGGCGCGGAATTGTTGTCGCGCGTTTCCCAGAATTCAACACTGTGAGACCATGCGCCATTGTTAAGCCTGTGCGAGAAGCCCATGTCTGTTTCCCAGTTGGATGTTGTGGCCACGCAGAGCTGGACTGCGCGTGGCTTACTGGCCAGTGTGAATTCATGTTTAGCCTGTGTGTAACCTCTCTCCAGTAGAGGGAGGTGATTGTGGTTTGAAAAGGCAGGTTGTCAGGCCTGCGAGCAACTCTTTCCAGGTGAAAGAGTTTGCTGGGAAGGGGTGCCTTCCAGAGAGTGCCCAGCACCAGCTACGGGCTCTGAGACTTCTTGATCCGGCCTGTTGCCGAGACCCAGAAGGGGAGGTTAGCACCGATGGACTGTGCGTGTGAAGGTGTATACTCCCGGGCGGAACAGGCATGTGGGGAATGAGGGTCTAGTAGT
>ML836036.1:23603-54614 GCA_009831015.1 Picea engelmannii
ACGAGGCACATGAGCAAATCATGGAAAGTCTTCCTGAATTTTCTCCTAATGATATGCCTTTTTCAATGGAGGAAGACTTTGATCAGATATAATGGACAAAAAGAGAATATTACCAGCAACTCCTGGACAAGTATAAGGACAAGGAAGTTGTGGTTGTCAAGTTATTAAAGAAAGGGGAAGACAGTGTATTGATTTAGCCATCCCAACAAGAGGTTTTCACAGCAGAATCCCACCCTCATCCCTCTACACAGTACACCAAGGTTGTTCAAGAAACAACCAAATTCAAAACCAAAGAATACAAAGAGGGAGACATAGTATGTATGTGGGACACGAAGAAGAGAGATCCTACTAATGTCAAGGGAAATGCATAGTTTTGGTTTGGACCCTTCAGAGTTGGAAGGAATTCAGTCAATGATGCCTACTATTTCTCTACATTGGAAGGAAGAAGGCATCCATTACCAGTTAGTGGGCACCTCCTCAAACCCCATAAAGGGGCCGAGACTTGACTTCATAGATAACTGCAGGTAAGTAGGCATTTTCATTCATTGTATATACCATTTGCATTTCATGCTAGAGTAGTTTGTATTTCCATCTATATATATGCTTGATTTCATTTTATTATATGTATATGAGCTAGGGGTGATATCACCACCCCAAATGATTGCTAACAATCTTATGTTGAGATCAAGCAGGTCACAAGTTATGCCAGAGATGTTGAGGTTCTCATGCGCTCTACGGTGAGCACATGTCCTCAAGTTGGAGCTAGATATTATCCCCTAACCTAGGGATAACTAAGGAGATTATGTTTCGATGCCCACAAGTCCAAGACATGGAGTATCGAGAGCTAGATCGACTTGAGCATGGTCCTGGAGGGCCCATACCTTCATTCTTCAGCGCCTCCACTTTGTCAGCAGTAGCAGCATCCATCACCTTGGCCTAGTCCTATAGCAGAGATGGATCTTTCTCCATGAGGTAATGATTCCAGGTATCATGGTATGTGTCACTCTGATCCTCAAAACCCCTAAATATGTGCATTTAATTCTTTTTTATTCGAATGTGTGCTTGGACTTGATGTTTTTCCACTTGACCATACCTGTCGGGAATCACAAGATTCCCTAGTAAGTTGGTTCCCATAGGGTTTGAGTTGCCACTGGGGGGATTCATGAAAGACCTTCATCTTCTCCCACCATAATTAGCACTTTCCATTTTTTTCCCGCTCATCCATCCCATTACATTGGTATGGGCATTGGGTTGGCAAAATATCTAAGGGTTGTACCTTACCTTGTGGGAAGAAGGGACTAAAGGCCCAGAGAGTAAAAGTAGCTGGAAAAAGATAAAATCCAAAGGATGAAACCTTGAGATGCTTCGCCCAGGGATCCCTGAGAAAGAAATAAAACGTTCCTCAGCGAGAAACAGAGGGACCCATAAAAATAACAAAACAAGACCTAGTTAGAGGATAGGGGGTCTCATAACAAGCCATCCTATTAGGTCCATGGGAATGTAGTGGTATGAAACTACCAACAGCTAGTCACCACGCCAGGGTAGTGGCTCTTAGTGGCATAGCCAAGACAAATGGGGTCTCATCACGAGCCAGCCTTCTCATTTCTGTGAAATGCTTGTGGGTAACATTGCCACCATTGGTCACCACGCCAAGGCAGTGTCCCCTAAATAGCCTCTTGAAAGAAAAATAAAAAAGAATAAAAGACAAAAGGCATGAATGGGCTTGGAAACATTTTCATCCATGACAAGGTGCAACTCACCCTCTTCAGAGGCACCCACAGGTAAGCCATGCATTTCCCTGCTATCACTACACCCATTGCCCAGATATCCCTTACCGCCTCATCCACTCACATGGCCTAGATTTGACTTCTCCCGAAAACATCCCACATCCAATGAGCATTATATCAATAGGACATCCTAGCATCCCCTCCAAACTTGGTTTGCAGGTTAGTATAATTCCTTTGAGCACTTGTCCAAGTAAAGGGGGTTTTATGCACATGTTTAATAACTTGATGATTAGATGTGATTGATATTTCTATGATCCCTATGACTTATGAGCCCATGGAGGTGTATCTGTTGATGTTAAAGGGCTACACCTGATGGATAGGTACACATGGGTCTATGATTAGTTCGGACCTCCATGGGGATAAAATCCCACCAAATGGATGTTGAGACCCCAATAGGGGGCAAAGGCAGATCAGAGGATTGCACCAAAGAGAGAGGAGGATGTTTCACCAGGGACAGCCTAGCAAGTCTGGACCAAGGGGGGTTGTTCCCTTTCCACCATGATGTAGGCCTTGGAAGGCCCATGACACCACTCAGGTCACCCATGACGTCACCCAGTGTTTTGGGATGTTTTAGAGGCAGTTGTGTGCCAAGTGTCACGTGTGGCAAGTTCCTAAGGCCCAAGGAGGCCTAACATTTTGCTCCAGGAGGCCAATGTTGCTCAAACACGGCCTAACGTCACCCTAAAAGGGCATGACATCACCTTTACAACATTTTTTAGGGTTTAACTACGACATTCAATGTAAAAACTGGATATTATTTGTAACTAGACATGTCGGTATCTTTGACCTAATTTTGGTCTTTAGTATTGTATAAATAAGGGGAAATTACCTCTTATTTTCCATCATATTTCACTCACACTTCTGAGGTTTGAAATTTTCACCCTACTTAGGGTTGTGTGACTGAAATTTAGTGCGCACTTGTTGGAGGAAGGATAGTATTGGTGCTTTTGTTCATTTTCTTGGTGGAAAGTCTACAACTAGGGCATGTGTTAGATTACTCTTGGTGAATGTAAGTAAAATTCTGCAATTCTTATTTACTTTGAATGGTTATGGTATCTTTACTTTTCATTTTACTAAGATTATTAAATTGCTAGCTTAAAACCCTAGGATATTAAGCACATGTTATTGTCCTTATCTCAATTGCTATCCACCTACTAAATTGTGCCAAGGAGTCATTTTTTCTTGAAGCCATTGCTAAGGGCCTTGCCATTGCAACACCCTAGCACTTGTTGCTTCATATTAGTTGTCACTAGCTTCATATTTGATTTAAAGAGGGAGTAAAATCTACTAAGGACTAGGGTTACCTACACCTTAGTAGTCGTTTTCCCCTAGGGTTTGGTGGTTGAAACATTGGCTTACCAACACTTCATTCATCAACCCATCTTGTCTTTGGCTATCCTATTATCATCTTTTTATTCAACATTTGTTGCCACTTTATTGACTCCATTTTACCTAAGAAGGCACTAGTCTAAGGCCTCCATTGAGTAATCGATCAACACAACCTTGAAAACATATTCTTTGAACAACCTACTAACACTTTCTAACACTAGAATAGCTTGATCTATTGACCTACTTGTTGTTGTTACTAAAGTAAGTTACAACCACTAAATGCAGCATTAAAAGCTCATAAAGCAATTGTAAAGGATGAATTATACTTTGTCTTATGTGCTTCTGTCAAATGCTAATGTTATGACTTCAATGGTAAATGGTTTTCAATCATTTTGAAGCTAGTTTCAACACAGTTTATGTGAAGTATTTATCTATAAACATTGATGTTATAAGATTTTTGTTTACTTCATCATATTCATCAAATTTCTTTATTTAAGAAACTCAATGGTTTTATGAAGTGCTAACGAGCAAGTGCTCTTGCAAATATATAGTTTTCTTGTTGCTTTGTTTCGGGCAGGTACACTTCTTGTATGTTATCTCTTCATTGGTTATTTAAAACGGAATTTTTGATGGGTGGTGACTTGTGAGAGGGGACCTTTACCTAGATTTTTTTCCTTTGCCTTCTCAAAACCCCCAGGTCACCAGGGACGTCTCCCCTGGGCCTACCACCCTAAATAGAAAGGGACATCCTAGTGAGGTAACAGTGATAGGATAGTCTCCTGTTACGCCAATTTTCTCTCCATTACCTTCAATTCTATCAAAGTACAAATTGTGCGATAACACTCTCTAAACATGAAAATATTGTTGAGTGATCTTTCTTCCTTTCACACTCGTTAAAAGGTTTGAAAGGGTGCCTTTCGAGTGGTATTTTATCTCTTTTTCATCCTCACGAGACTAAAATTACAAAAAAGGACAACCTCGGAGTCGCCTTTAAGTTCTTTTCAAACTCTCTAAACATGAAAAACCACCGAGTTTTCCTTCTCTGGACTCGCTAAACTGCACATTAAAGGGCCCATATGGGGACGAACCCTCACTTCTTCCAGTTCATTAAACAAAGGAAGAGTAACTTACTGAAGGTGATTTATATCGAGCATGTGTTACCCTCCTTGATCTTGTAAAATTAAAAAGAGGTACTCATCTATCTGGGTGGGAGAAAAATTGAAGGAAGTGGGTCAAGTTTTTGAGAATCCTTTATGGCAGCTATTGTCTCCCTTGAACATGGAACATGTTTGTGTCTCGTCTTACAGTTGGGTAATTTGCTTGTCTATGAGTCATACCAATATATGTGTCTTCATACTTTTTCATCCAGTCGAAGAGTTCTCTTATTGTTGTCACATTACATTCTTGGTACTCGTCAAATCAATGTTGCCAAGTTAGTTGTCGTGCCTCATCATGTTCAAGTGAAATTTTCACTTCAAGCCATCCATCTGTAGTATTGACAGTTTCCATTTCATGTGTCAGTCCATACTTATTCGATTCACCATCTTACATCACTTTACTATGTCAATTTTGTGTCGATGATGGGGGATACATCAAGGCCCTCCTTCGACAAGTATTTTCCTGTCGACTTCAACACATCATCCAGGAATTAGACTTAGAAACCAATTAGTACCTTGGGACTTGCATGCCTCAATGGAAGGCCTCATCTCTTTCGAAATTAGG
Source organism: Picea engelmannii (assembly GCA_009831015.1). NCBI lineage: Eukaryota > Viridiplantae > Streptophyta > Pinopsida > Pinales > Pinaceae > Picea > Picea engelmannii. Next base: position 28,442 of record ML836036.1, read on the forward strand.
TTTCCATCATTGACCTCTAATCGGATGATTCCACGAATGTTCGACGTCATCTCATTTATTCACATTCATTGGAATGTACTAGGGTACCTTGGGATTCATTGACATCACTAGTGATTTCTCTCGCACGTGTTAACGGTTTACCTCAATGATCAGTAATAAAGTGGTTTCTACCATGTTTGACATCAAAACATATATTCACATGGCTAGATTCGTACCACATTGGGATTGGGACAAAAACCCTAGGTTGAGCATTCAATCTATTACCTGCTTTTCCCCGGCTGCGAAGGAGATCATTTGAGCATGTTGATATATAGACTGTCACATAGATCCACATTGTATTGGTCTGTGGCTATGTTTTATCATCTTGTAGCTCTACTGTGTATTTCTTGTGGCTATGATCAGTTCATTTCATGGAGGTATGGATCCACATTGTATCTTTGGTGGACATATGCTTAGTCAATATTTTTCATGGATCCACAGTGTATTGGTCGGTTATCATGCTTTGAGTCATCTCATATTTCGAGCATATGTATTCCTGCCTCGAAAATGGAACATATATTAATATTGTTTGATGGTTGTTTGCAGCTTCTTCCAGGTTCTCCAACTCCAAGCTCTTTCATTGAAGAATTGTAAAGTGTTTCGGCCATCAGTTTCTCTTCTAACCTCGCACTTTATGGGGCATATTGTTACACATCAAATTTCCACACCTAGGTACCTCACCCTAAGTGTTGCAAGTGTCGTAAAAGTTTCATATGCACCTTTCTAAGTGTCGCATACACCTTGACACCATGAAATAACATATGTCACAATCCCTATTCAATGTGGAGGAGAAATATATTATATGAAGGTAAAAATACTATGTGCACATGAATTATTATTAATATTCATGAAAAGGAAATTAATTTAGTGTGAGAATCCACCTCACATTTGTCTTCCTAGTTTTTAGGGGAGGTTGAGGATCTCATGGATGGTTGAAATATTTCCTTCTTAAAATCCTCGAGAGATATTTCCTCCCTAAAATCCTTAAGAGATATTTTCTCCCTAAATATCTTGGAGATCCATTTTTAGTGGATTTGATAAGTGATCCTCTCCATGGTGGTTAAGCTTCCAAATCCTATATAATGAAGGATTTCCATGGAGAATGGGGGAAGATTTGAGGTATAAAACTTATGATCTTAGGAGAAAGATTTTGTTTATGATCTTGGGAGCATCATGCAAGGGATGGACGAGGAGGACTTGGAGAGGCTACTGCAACTTCATCTATAGATTGTAAGTATCTCTTTAAAGTTCTCATTAATATTACTTGGCCTATTCCCTTCAAGATTGTGTATTGTTGCATATGATTGTCAATGTTGATAAATTAATTCGATTAGTTTAATCTTGTAGAGTAGAGTAGAGGTTCTTTGTCTTTTGTTTTCCATTGAATTGCAGGTATCGAGTGGTGCTGAAGAGTTTGGTGATCAATATTAGATCGGAGGTAGCGAGGATGAACTACAGAATAAGGTGCATCACATTTTCTTCCTTCTCTTTCTCTTTCTGATTAGGTAATTGAATTCACAGGGATGTTAGTGTCCATTTGTATGTTTTTTGTCTTGGTATTAGGGGTCTAGAATCCAAGAGGATATTCACTTGTCCGCGGGGGGATTTTCCTATAACATCCATCCTTATTTTTCACAAACAATATCGGTGCACCCCAAGGTGACACACTTGGGAGTATATATCCCTTCTTCAAATGTTCTTCTAACTGCATTTGTAATTCCTTCAACTTGGGTGTGCTCATTATGTAGGGAACTTTGGATGTAGGGGTTGATCCAGGCATTAATTTAATTGAGAAATCAATATCCCTTTTGGGTGGTAATCCAAGAATTTCTTCAAACACATCTTCAAATTACTCTAGAGCTTCATAGTCCTCCATGTTGGGTACCTTGTCCTTAAGAGCTTCCTCCATATGTGTGGAAAACAGTTGTCAACCTTTTCTAAAACTTTTATTTAGTTGTAAGGATGAGACTTCTTTGATAGTTACAGCTATTAGGATTCGTTGTACATTCCTTAAGTTCCCTTCCTCATCTAAGCAACCAAAAAAAAATTCGTGACAATCCAAAACTACATGGTGTGTATCTAGCTAGTCCATGCTAATGATATAGTCATAAGATCCCAAAGGTATGATATTAAAATCTACTTTGGTGCTACCCCCATTAATTTCCATTGGGAATGCCTTAACATTTCATTAATCTTCATTTTAGTCCCGTTAGCTAGCTGTAACAACCAAGGTTTTTCCAGTTTTCTTCTTGGAAGATGGAACCTTTCTGCCATTTTCGGATCTAGATAACTATGACTAGCTCATGAATCAATCAAAATAGAAATAAGTTAGTTGTGGATTTTACCTTTTACCTCAATCATGTGAGACTGAAATTCATCTTGCTTATTATCCAGGGCTGCATAAATTTTGGGTATGTTCTTGCCCACATCTTCTATTGTTTCAGCTTGTTGTACATTGTGAAAACCTTTTCTTTTTCATCTTTGAGAGGAAATTCTTTATACATATGGTCTCCATTACAACCCCAACACTTTATGAGTTGTTGTCTTGGTCTTTGTTCCACGGTTTCAGCCATCCTAATCTCTTCGAAAATTGGTTGTCTTTGAGTATCATTTCTAAAAAATGGGGGTTGGTTTCCCTTCTTCCTCTACTCCATATTGTTTTTCTTTTTGTCCTCCCAAGACTTATGAAAAGTTGTTATTCCTTTATGTTGATCATAGAGACATTTGTCTCTTCTTATGGATTATTCCAATGTCTTGGTATCATCATATTGTAGCTTATCACTTATGAATGATGGAAATCCACTTAAATATATTTGAATCTTCACTTGTTCACATTTGATAAAGGGAACATATTTCAGTAATTCTAAAAACCTTCTCTCATACTCATCTATAGTCATGCTTCCAAGTTTGAGTTCAAAGAACTCTTTCATTTTCCTATCAAAGTAGTGTTTGGTTAAGTATTTATTTCCAAAATATTCCTTAAATGTTTCCCAAGTAACATTATTCTCATCTATATTTTTCACTTGTACAACATGATCCCACCACATTGATGTTTTTCCTTTAAGCTGGTAAATTGCTATTCTCTCCTTTGTCTAAGGGGAATAGTTGTGCAGCTGAAATTATTTCCTCATTCCCAACATTCAGGTCTCAGCATCCTCGTCCTTTTTGTGCTCACCATCAAAATTAGTAGGCTTGATCTTATTCATTTCTCCCCTTAGCTCATCTTCCCCATTTCTCCTCATATCTTTTCTGACAGGGGATGAGCTTGAGCTACTAGGTGGCTTCCTAGCTGAGTGTCAATGATAGCTATCATTGTCCCACGTCTTACTTCTTTTGTCACGAGACTTAGGTTCATTTCCCTTGATATATTTTGATTCTTTATCCATTTTCCTCTCTATATTGTTAAGGTTTCGTAACATCTTGATGTTGAACTCATCTTTTTGTTCTTTGGATGTTCTGACTCTTTCATTATCTTCTTTATGAATTTGAACATCTTTTTGCATATTCTTGATGGTTTCCATCAAATTCATGCTTTCCTCCTTACTTATGACGTTCCCATTGGATTGTGTTCTTTCATTACTCATATGAAACCACTATCATTTGATTTCTTCCTCATGGTTGGAATTCCTTTGTGCCTCTTCAGCGTCTGTCATGATGTTGATATATGTTTCGATCTATATATATTCGGGAATCTGCAAACCCTAGAATTAATAATATTTGTTAGAAAAAAATAATATATAGAAACTTTGTAATTACTAACTCTTATTATCATTAATACATGTTTTCTATAACTACTATTTGTCCCATATAGGCCTAGTGTTGAAAATGTAGCTCTGATATCACTCGGTAACATACCCGACCCCCAAAGTACCTTCTAAGGGATGGGGTATCAAATTTTTTTCTTCTTCTGACAACCCTACTATATTCTTGGACTCATGGGTGCAAGTCTTGTAGACTCATAGTCTATAATTGTACCTTTCACGAACCTTCCCCCCAACACTTAGCTTCTTTTTCATTCGCAGACTCAAGGACGCATAATTTTGTGCCTTCCCTTCATAAGTCTGTATGAGAAGTCTCAACAATTAGATTATTTTGTGATCCTGTCAGGTTCACGGGTTTGCGGACTCCTGGACTCACGGACTCATTCATCTCACCTTCCCATCTTCATGAACCTGCCATGCTCCTATGTCAACTACTTGCATGTTACACACGTGAAACTACCCAACAATGTCACTTGGATTGACATGTGGCACTCATACCATGTCACCCTTTGTTTCCCCAAAGACCTTAACACCATGTCACATGGCACCATGGGCCACACTCCTCATGGACCCTCCACGTGGACTGACATGAAATACATGTCATCATTGTTGGCCCTCGACCAAGTTTTGAGGAAACCTTGGTCGGATTAGGACCACTTTTTTAAACTTCGACAGGCTGGTCGAAGATGGAGTGCCCAGGCGAAGCTGAGATCGTGGATCTCACTTGTTTTTGGGGCTATGTGGACCCAGCAAGGGGTTCATTAGGGTTTTTGTAATGGGTTATGGGATGTCGTCCCATGGGGTTACCCATGATTAAGCATTTTTGTAAGAAAGTGTAAAAGTATAAATAAGTAAGAATGTAATGTAGGAAGGAGTCAATAGCTTGCAAGGCTAAGTGCAAGTAGTTTTGAGTGCTTTTTCCAATAGAATATATATGTAAGGCTTTGTGGTTGTTAGAGGAGTTGTCTAAGTGCCTTGAAATAATTTTGGGAAGGAGGATTCGGTGATCAGTGCACAGATCTCCTGTCCTCTGCGAAGTTGGGCTCTGTGTCTTAGTGCACAGGAGCAGATGAATGTAAGAGCTTGAAGACTAATAAAGAAGAAGAAGAAGTCGGTGGAGGTAGCCCCACACTGGGTTGAACCACGTATATCTTGTGTTGATGGTTTTTTTTGTGCTATGTTATGTTGTCATTTATTTTCTTAGTGCTTTTGTTATTATGGATGTTATATAGATTTATGAATTCTTAGTGCTTTATTTATATTGAATGTCCTAGATCTAACTTATGATGCTAAGTTAGATGTGTATGTTGTCATTGTTAATGTGTCTGTTGGAGCCGGAAGTCACTCCTGGATTGCTTGCAGGAGCAGAACCCGACGCCCATCAGTTTAATGTCACGATTTGTTTGAAAGGGGTGATCAAATGGAAGCAAACTCGAAACAGTGGTCTCAACTCAGAAACTAGGTCGGGCATGCATGAACGAGTGAGTTCTTGATAAACTTCAAACAGTGAGTTGCAATAAAGGGTGAGTAGGGGGAAGACTTCATGAGAAGGGTGCAAGGGTCTGTTGTAGGCATCAAGCTTCTAACAGACTGTGAGAGAAAGCATCTGAAAACAATATCTTCTTACTTCCAAATGCAGGAAACCAGAGAAAACAGCAATGCAACAATAAATCATTTATCATAACAGAACTGTGTTAATTCATACGAAGCATTCGATCATGAACTCTCCAGCAAGAGATGAGACATAGATGGAAAAGGAAAATTGTTTGTTATAAACCCAGAAATCTCAAACAATGATACATAACCCAGAAAGCTAGAATGTTTACTGAAACTTTACAGTCGGGAGCTTAGCTCTACCATCGATAGATACAAAAATGGCGAAATCGCCTACATATACTCAAAATAATCAACAGCAGTGGAACCAAGACAATGCATTGAAAGATTTGCATCTGCATGGCTTCTGACAGACAGCCTCTGAAGGGTCGTGCAATTTAAGTCAGACACAATCCAATTCTTTGACAGTTCCAACGGCGAATCGACGTGCCTTTAATTCATGGTCGTGCTTTCCCATTATGGCGGAGACGATGTCTAACCACCACCAACTTCTTTAATAAATGCTCTCGTGGGATGAGGACAACCTGGCCAACTCAGCATCTTCGGGACGTGGAGGACCTCACACGCCGCCACCTAGAATAACTGACTGGATCGAAGGATATGCGTGGAGGCCAGCATGGAAGGTGGGGTACGGGAATGAAGTGATAGGGCCGAAACTGCGAGGGCGTGGAAGAAATGGCGATGTGTGTGAAGGGTGACAGAGGATGGTTCATGGCGAAATACCTCGGGAGGAAAGAGGGAAAATGAGAGATAATGAACTCTCCTTTTGGTGAGGGGTTGACGTGGAAAGGAGCGGGACACATGGTGAGCGGCAAGTGGATGATGAGAAGGAGGGAGGACCATGTGGACCAAAGAGGGGAGGTGGATGGATGACACACGGTAGCATGAGAAAGGTGGAAAGGAGGACGACATGATGAGAGAAGGGCCCACACCAGTTAAACCCAGAGTGGCTGAGAAGGATGGGGTTGTCCAAGCGTCGTTGATCCAGGCGCCGTAATCTCAGTCGTCAAAATTTGCTTGCTCGATTCCGGACCCCCCCCCTTCCGCTTAAAGGTAGAAAGGAAGGGGGGGTCCGGAATGGTCTTCGTCGCCATTGATCCAGGCGCGCTAATCTGGACCGTCGGAGAGTTGCGCCTGCAGTTTTGGACCCCCCACCGCTTAAAGGTAGAAAGGCAAGGGGGGTCCGGAATCCAACATGCACCGTTGATCCGGGCGCTATGATCCCTGTCGTCCAGACTTGGTTTTCATTTAATCGTGGGCGCATTAGCACCTCGAACTTAGGATAAGTGGGTTTTAACCCATTCTTTTACATCCTGACCCCCCTTACAAGAAATATCGCTAACATTTGGCTCCATGGGGGATAGAGTCATCCCTGTGATGCTCTAAGAACTCTTTTGCAGATTTAGTGCCTTTGTTGTTGGGCTATGGAGTCATTAATTAGTCCGAAAAACAAAATTAGAAACAATATGTACAAAACAAAACAAAAAGAGCCAACTGTGGCTCACAGAAAACATTTTTTCAAGAAATGCCCATTCACTGGGCCACTAAAAACTTCTTTGCCTTCCAGATCTTGCAACCTGAATGTGTTGTTTGCAAATACTTCAAGGATCTTGAAAGGCCCAAACCAAAGAGCATCAAATTTACTGTGTTTTCCCTTTTCCTGTCTGGGTGCATCCCATTTGAGCACCAGATCACCCTGCTTGAACTCTTTCTTTTTTCTCTTTTTGTCAAAAGCCTGCTTGATCTTCTGCTGATGATTGTAGGCTCTGTCTCTGACCTATTCTCTGACCTGTTCTCTGACCTGTTCTCTGATCTATTGTACTTCCACCATCTAATGAATCCTTCTGAGCACATGGTTAGGCTCTCCTTCAATTTCTTGGAGGAATTTAGCCACAGATAAGGAGAGCTGAGTGGGGAAAATAGCCTCTATTCCATAAACCAGCTGGAAAGGTGAGATGCCCAGCGATTTCTTTGTTATTACCCGATCATCCCAAAGAGAAAATTTGAGCTTAGAGTCCCAGGCCCTTTTGTTTTCTTCCAGTAACTTCTTGATAAGCTTGATTAGGATTTTATTGGAAGACTCTGCCAGTCCGTTCCCTTGAGGATAGTAGGGAGTAGAATGAATCAGTGAAATTTCAAATTGTTCACAGAATTTGACTAGAGGCTCAGACCGAAAGGGGGAGGCATTATAAGTGACGATTCTACTGGGGCAACCGAACCTTGTTATGATGTCCTCCAGGAAGTTGAGAATTACTTTGTGAGAAGTGCTTCTGGTAGGGACAGCTTCTATCCATTTGGTGAAGTAGTCGGTTGCAGTCAGAATCCATCTGTGTTGGCCACTTGAGGGAGGATGAATTTCCCCGATGAAGTCCAATCCCCACTGCTGAAAGGGTGTTGAGACTACCACAGGTTTTAAAGGCAGGGATGTGAGCTGCTGCTTTCCTGAGAATTTTTGGCACTTGATACAAGCTCTGATTTCTCTGCAGACATCAGGAAATAAGGTGGGCCAATAATACCCGGCTCGGAGGATCTTGTGCGTTGTGGTCTTCCAAAAATGATGACCTCCATAGATACCGCTATGGAAATCGATCATAACCTTATGTGCCTGTTGTGGGTCCAGACACCTTAGTAGTACCCCCAGAGGGTCCTTCCAATACAAAGTTTGACCAATGAGGCAACACCTGACAGCTTTGAGCTTTAAAGCTCTTGCCTTGCTTTTTTCCATCCCATTAGGAGGCTTCAATTCTTGTAGAAAGTACAATATATCCTTGTACCAGGCGCACATTGCTAGTGGTAGAGCTCTTTGGGAACTTCTGTTGGATGACTCAGCTTGCTCGCTAATGCAATTGATTCCCAAGACTCTGCAATTGGATTCAGCCAACAACTTGGCTAAACCCTGCCCCTTTACCAGCTTGGTGGGCTTAATCTCCAGATCAAATTCTAGGATCTTAGCGATCCATTTACCTCTCCTCCCATCTATGTCAGGCTGTATAAGAATGTCCTTCACAGAGGTTGAAGGGACATACGCAGTGATTTTTTAATGCAAGACATAGACTCTGAAAGCCTTGAGGGATTTCACCAGAGCATAAGCCTGCTTCTCCATGATCTCGTATCGAAGTTTTGCATCTCTCAGTGCCTTGCTAAAGAAGGCAATAGGCTGCTCCTGTCCTTGATCATTTTTCTGCAGTAAGACTGTTGCTACTGTATTAAAAGAGGCAAAAGAAAATATCATAAAATCTTTGGAATAATCGGGACTGATTAGCACAGGTGCCTCAGTTAATGCCTTCTTTATTTGATCGAAAGATTCCCTGGGTGCAGAGGTCCATATCACTTCACTCCCCTTCTTGAGCATGGTTGTGATGTGTTTTACCAACTCAGCAAAATTTGAAACAAATCTCCTCAGAAAATTAATTCTTCCCAAAAATGCCTGAACCTCTTTCTTAGATCTGGGAAGGGACAGGGCCTCAATTGCTTCTACTCCGTGGGGATCAATCCTCACTCCCTCTGCTGATACTATATGGCCTAACAGCTTTCCCTCCTGCATGGCAAACAGTGATTTTTGGGGGTTTAAAGATAGGCCATACCTCCGACACTTCAGGAAAACTTTCTTCAAGTGGTGGCGGTGCTCTTTATCAGTCTTGGAAAAGACTGTTATGTCATCTAAGTAAATCACCATGAACTTATTTTTTTCTTCGATGAAGGCTATGTCCATGGCCCACTGAAAGGTTGCTCCCACATTCATCAGTCCGAAAGGCATCTTGGCATACGTGAATGTCCCCCAGGGAGTGGTGAAGGTTGTTTTCTCCCTGTCCTCAAGCATGATTGATATCTGATTGTAGCCAGAGAAACCATCAATCATGGATATTCTGGAAGCACCAGTGACCTTCTGTAGTATGTGCTCCATGTTGGGCAAGGAGTAATTATCCTTCCTTGAGCTCCTGTTCAGGTTTCTGAAATCAACACAGAGTCTGATTTCGCCACTTTTCTTTCTTACTGGGACCAAGTTGGCCACCCAGTCGGAATATCTCAAGGGGACAATGATCTGGGCATCCAGCATCTTTTTCACTTCCCTCTCCATGACAGGTAGCAACATGGGATTTATCTGTCTCAGCTTCTGCTTGAATGGCTTAGCCTCTTCTTTCAGTGGGATCTTGTGCTCAATGAATGATGTGTCATATGTCTTGAGGTCTTCGTAGGTCCATGCAAACACATCAGCGAACTCCCTCGGTAACTTAGTATATTCGGCCCTCTGCTCCTTAGTCAGACTTTTTGACAGCTTGACCCATTTAGGCTCCTCAGGTGTGCCTATGTCACATTCATCTATGTCGTCATCGTCACCTGAAACCTTACCCTTCACTGCCACATCATTCCCGTCGAACAATCTTTCTAATGGGATTAGACCTTTCGGGATGTGATTTCTCGGTAGCTGAATGCTCTGGTGATCAGGAATTTTATTCACAAATTCCCCGGGGTGATGGTCAAGCTCTCCTGCAGTGTCGGACTCCTCATCTATGTGCATTGCGGAAAAGTTATCAATGGATTGAAGAAACTTTTCAATCTCCTCATCATCCTCAAATACCTTCCAATGTTTGACATTGTCTGGTACAGAGGGTCTATACTTTATTTCAACATCAAACTCAACAGTGGGCGACGCTCAAATTTCGAGCACACTAGCTGTGAAAGCTAAGAAATTGGCTAGAATATTTTCTCCCCTTGGAATGTAGGAAATGTTAAAAGCCAGGAAGAAATTATCAACCAGGTCCCATACCTCATTCCTATAATTCTTGAGCCGAGGATTCTTAGCTTTATAAACGTTCTTGACCTGCTGGACAATCAACTCTGCGTCCTCAAACACAGCGATCTCTCTTATTTCCATCTGTTGCGCAGCCCTTAATCCCAAAACCAGAGCCTCATATTCTGCCACATTGTTGGTGACTTCAAATTCCAGCTTGTATGACAGAGATATGGTCTCTTGAGAGGGGGATATGAATACCACCCCGGCACCTGCACCCATACTGGAGGAAGCTCCATCAAAGAACATCTTCCAAACGGAGGTGGTTGGAGGGGGTGTCTCCTGATTAAGAATGGGTTGCTTTCTGATTTGCAAGGGGGCCTCAGGGGTGTGGGTGAGCTATAGTAAACTAGAGCCTAAATCAGTGTCCAAGGCATAGATGGGATGATTGGTAGGGTTGGCTTCATCACTGATTATGTAGGACAGTTGGGCTTCTTTGTACAGTCTCCTATGTTCCCCTCCAAAGACTGGAATGGTGGCATATGTGAGGTCCATCTGCAAGGTTCCCCCCAGTCTCTTTATACAGGATCTTGACAACAGCATGCCAAACTTAGGGGGGACATCAGCTACCACAATATCCATGACCATACTCTTCATGGGTAGCTGAAACAGTGAAACCACCAGGTCCTTGATGACTCCCAAACACTGAACCCTCCTGGAGTCAAAAGAATGGAGGTCATGATAGGCTCGGGTGACTTCCAGTCCTAATTCCTCCATGACAGTTTTGGGCATGAGGTTGTGGAAGGCCCCTGAGTCCATAAGGCAATTATGCATCACTTTGTCATGTATGTTCAGGTATGTGTAGAAGGGAGGGGATGAATCATCTATGTCTTCTACAATGGGACCCAGGACAACTAAAGGCCTTTCATCTTGGAGGTTTATGGAGTCTGTGAGAGGGTATGAGGCTTCAGACTTCAACAGCTCAGAGAAACGTTTTTTGAATTCCCCGTGTTTAATTAACTCAATGAGTGGCACAGGAATTCTAATCTTTTGAATCTCATGTTCGAAATTGAAAGAAGACACGGGATTTGGGATTTCTCTAATTTCAGGAACATGATTATGGACAATGGGAGAAAGAGGTTGAGTTTTCTTACCTCTGTGACTGTCTGCTAGCTCATTAGCAGGTTTCTCTGTTCTAGTGGATGGCTCAGGAACATCAGGTGCTGCTCTTTTGTCGGATCTCAGGTTATATTTGCCTCGGCCACCACTAGCTTTGTCTTCTTTGCTCAATTATTTTAGCTCACTGTTTAGGAGAGACTCCTCATATGTTGATTGGGTCAGCTGAGGAAAAGGGGGAGTGACTTCTAAACTGTGGATTTTGGGCTCAGGCTCATTTGTTTCCCTTTCTTGTTCATAGGCCACAAAATTATTCTGGAAGGGAGCCTGAATTCTTTGGTCGTCCCTGTCTCTCTCCTTCTCTCTGTGCATAGTTGGAGGAGCAAAATTATTTGGCCTTCTGAAACCTCCTCTGTTCTTGGTGGTTGGAGGGCCCTTGTTCATTTGTTTCCTTTCCACCTTTAATCTCTCCATATCTTCTTTCAGAAAGCTGATTACCTGGGTCAGCTCATTCGCTTGAGAGTGAGGCAGTGATGGGCCAGAGGTTGAGGCTTCTAATTTTCCCTTTCTTTTGTCTGCGTCGGCCTGATTCCTCAGTCTATCAACTGTTAGTATGTTGGATTCCACTTCTATAGCTGCATATTGCATCTGAGCTAAAGAGGTGGCTCTTCTTTCTCTTAATAAAAGACAGAAGTCAAGGTCAAATGCACCAGCATAGGAAATCTGAGCAGATGCTTCAGAGGGCTTTACTTCTGCAGGAATCTTGTTATACATCTTATTGAATCTTTTGGAGAAGTCAGAGACCGACTCTCCTTCCTGCTTTTTCAGAGACCCAAACTCAGTCATGTAATATATGTAATCTTTCCTATCTCCCCACTGCCTCAGGAAAACAGTATCCAGAGCTTCGATCCCAGCAATATATCCAGGGGACAGTCCCCTAAACCATTTTCTAACTTCACCATCCAAGCTCTGAACAAAGACTCTCATCCAGACATCTTCATTTTCAATGTTCAAATTGTCTGCATAACTATAGAAAGCAGCCAGGTGCTCTTCTGCAGTTATGTCTCCTTCCCCGGTGAACTTGGGCATGTACTTCAGGTAGTCTCCAGCAGGGAGAGGATTCATAGGATGAAGTAGGATTAAGGGAGCATATCTAGCAGCGACTATGGCATCCATTCTGGTCGGAGGGGGATTAACACCAGCCATAGGGATATTAGGTGGAGGAGAACTAGGAGGAGAATGAGTGTGACCGGGAGATGTCGGGAAAAAGGTTTTGATGAGAGATGAGGGAGAAAACAGAGAGAAGTCTAATGGACCAGAATGCACAGCTGCTTCTCTTTGTGCAATAGTAGTAATCAACAGAGGGGTAGTGAAACCTTCTGAAAAAGGTTGGTGTGAAGGCACAGCTTCCAGGGAAGGGGGAGTGACAAGGATCTCTCCCTCTGACACTAGACCAGGAGGAGAAAACTCGGCAGGAACACTCCCGAAATTCAAAAAACGAGAAACCTCAGAGGGAGGGTGACTAGGAAGCTGAGAGGAAGAAAATGGAGTCTTTACTGAAGGAGGTGGGGAAATACCTGTTTTGGCGATGGAAACTTCTTTCATAGAGCTCTTTCCCTTTCTGCGCGTTGCTTCCAAGTCAGCTTCAGGTGTCGCTAGAGGTAGGTGTGGATGAGACCGCGTGTGTCTGCCTCTCGAAGCCACAGTTGAAAGAGCAGGTTCTCCCCAGCGGAGTCATCACAATGGAGTCGCCAAGTGCACAGTAGCAATCTTCAAGTTCTGATATCTGATGCACCTTCAGAATCAGTTGATCTTTGTCGTTCAATCCCGGGGAAAATATTTAACTTCGTCCCCGGCAACGGCGCCAGAAATGTTGGAGCCGGAAGTCACTCCTAGATTGCTTGCAGGAGCAGAGCCCGACGCCCATCAGTTTAATGTCATGATTTGTTTGAAAGGGGTGATCAAATAGAAGCAAACTCGGAACAGTGGTCTCAACTCAGAAACTAGGTCGGGCATGCATGAACGAGTGAGGTCTTGAAAAACTTCAAACAGTGAGTTGCAATAAAGGGTGAGTAGGGGGAAGACTTCATGAGAAGGGTGCAAGGGTCTGCTTTAGGCATCAAGCTTCTAACAGACTGTGAGAGAAAGCATCTGAAAACAAGATCTTCTTACTTCCAAATGCAGGAAACCAGAGAAAACAACAATGCAACAATAAATCATTTATCATAACAGAACTGTGTTAATTCATACGAAGCATTCGATCATGAACTCTCCAGCAAGAGATGAGACATAGATGGAAAAGGAAAATTGTTTGTTATAAACCCAGAAATCTCAAACACTGATACATAACCCAGAAAGCTAGAATGTTTACTGAAACTTTACAGTCGGGAGCTTAGCTCTACCATTGATAGATACAAAAATGGCGAAATCGCCTACATATACTCAAAATAATCAACAGCAGCGGAACCAAGACAATGCATTGAAAGCTTTGCGTCTTCATGGCTTTTGACAGTCAACCTCTGAAGGGTCGTGCAATTTAAGTCAGACGCAATCCAATTCTTTGACAGTTCCAACGGCGAATCGACGTGCCTTTAATTCATGGTCGTGCTTTCCAATTATGGCGGAGACGATGTCTAACCACCACCAACTGCTTTAATAAATGCTCTCTTGGGATGAGGACAACCTGTCCAACTCAGCATCTTCAGGACGTGGAGGACCTCACATGCCGCCACCTGGAATAACTGACTGGCTCGAAGGATATGCGTGGAGGCCAGCACGGAAGGTGGGGTACGGGAATGAAGTGATGGGGCCGAAACTACGAGGGCATGGAAGAAATGGCGATGTGTGCGAAGGGTGACAGAGGATGGTTCATGGCAAAAGACCTCGGGAGGAAAGAGGGAAAACAAGAGATAACGAACTCGCCTTTTGGTGAGGGGCCGACGTGGAAAGGAGCGGGACACATGGCGAGCGGCAAGTGGATGATGAGAAGGAGGGAGGACCATGTGGACCAAAGAGGGGAGGTGGATGGATGACACATGGAAACATGAGAAAGGTGGAAAGGAGGACGACATGATGAGAGAAGGGCCCACACCAGTTAAACCCAGAGTGGCTGAGAAGGACGGGGTTGTCCAAGCGTCGTAATCTCGACCGTCAAAAGTTGATCGCTCGATTCCAGACACCCCCCCCCCTTCCACTTAAAGGTACAAAGGCAGGGGGGGTCCGGAATGGTCTTCATCGTCGTTGATCCGGGTGCACTAATCTGGACCGTCGGAGAGTTGCGCCTGCGATTCCAGAACCCCCCCCCCCGCTTAAAGGTAGAAAGGCAAGGGGGGTCCGGAATCCAACATGCGTCGTTCATCCGGGCGCTGTGATCCCTGCCATCCAGACTTGGTTTTCATTTAATCATGGGCGCATTAGCACCCCAAACTTAGGATAAGTGGGTTTTAACCCATTCTTTTACATCCTGACCCCCCTTACAAGAAATATCGCTAACAGTTTTGATCTGTACTTAGGGTTTGATCTGTGATGTGAATAAGACTAATGGGTTGATGCATGTTGTTCCTAAGTACTCTGTAGAAGTGTTATAATTACATATCTAAGTCCCAGCTCAGTTATAGACACCTGAGTCTTGTAACCCTCCTACCTCTACCTCGGGTGAGACTTCACCTGCTTCGCAGGTGTTGTCGAAAGGGTCGGTAGTTAGGGTTTTGTTGGTGTGTTGTCGAAGCATTGAACCCTGGGTCTACCCCTGTGCCAACAGATGGTTTCGTTGTCGGGACTTGAAACTGTGATTGTTGGGAACTGAAGTAAAAGAGAAGCTATGTGCGTAGAACTGTTGCTTTAGTGCACAGTGTTCTACTTGTATTGTGAAGCTTTGTGCTAAAAGAGGAATATGATTTGAAGACAAGAGATAAGATCTTAAAAGAGGTAAAGCTTTGTGCTTTGATAAGAGTAAGATAAGTGAAAAATTTTGTTTCAAAAGCATGAATTTAAGTATGTTTAATAGATTTTGTCCTAGTCTGAAAACTAGGGCACGGTTAGAAGAAAGAGTTGATCTGAATAAATTTGATAGAAACAAAGAAAGATATGTTATTCCTATGCATAGAAATAATTTTTGGACTAATAAGTAGATTCAAGAACCTAGAAAGATTTTTTGCAGATTGCAGGTCCAACATTGTGATCCTAGTGCGCAGTACAGGAAAGGTTGGGGAACGTTTAAAAAAAAGAGAGGATTGACATTGTGTTATAATTGTAGAAGACCATGACATCTTGCTAAGGAATGCCCTGGTACAGGTCCTATTTGTCTTTATTGTAAAATTGTTGGTCATGAAGTTGAGGATTTTCCAAGGATGATTGTTGAAGTTGAAAGGATGAACATGAGACAAGAAAACTATGAAGGAAGTCAAGAGACTAAGAGAATGTTAGAGAATCACAAAGAGAAAGAATCGTAGAAATCTCATACTATGTTATTACAGTTGAAAGAAACGATGAATGATCACAAAGATGTCAGTTTACTAGAGATCTTGAAGGTAAAACAGTGCATAAGTGAAAGAATAGGAGACTTCGATGTAGATTGTGTCTTGGATGGTGAAACACAAGTGAATATTATGACAGAAGAAACTTGGGAAATTTTGGGAAAGCCCGGTGTGATACATTCATTGGGAAGGATAGGCTTGTTTAAAAGATAGATGATAACCCTATGCGGAAGAGTTACTAATGTACCTTTTATTATTCATGGAACATTGACTGAAGAAGAATTTGAAGTCATTAAGTTTCTTGAGAACAATGCCCCTTTTCCACTCTTGTTAGGAAAGACTTGGATTGAGAAGGATAAGCTCAGAAGGAAAGTAGAGGAAGAAGGTATAGAAAAGAAAAATCAAGAACTAAGGGATTTCATAGCTAGAAAAATAGATCGACTGATAGAAGAACAAGAAGTTAAATCGAAGCAACAAAAGGCAAGAGAATTAGTTATCGAGGTTGAAAGAACACAAGAAGTTTTGAAGGACCTATCCATGCAATAAAGGAGTACATCCACCCAGGAATTAATAAGAGAAGATATTTTAACTTCGAAACCTTTGAGAGCACATCAGCAGTACAAAGTCACTTCACTAGGATAAGATAAGAATAAGAATGGAAAGAGAATTCCAGAAACAGTTAGAGAAACTCATATCACGGGAAAGAAGGAAAGGAAGCTCAATAAGAAGAAGGCTAAGTTGGAAAAGTTGCAAGAAGTTACAGAGAACAAATGGAAGACTTTGCAGGAGGCAAGTTTATAGGAATTGAACCTCTTCAGAACAACAGGATCGCGCAGAATGGGACTTCGCCTTGGTGAAGCTATATGACTGTTGGAGGTGCCCCACCCGTTGGAACAATGCCCTAGAACGACTAGAAAATGCATTTATGGGCGAATAGACCATCGTTGGACATTGAGTCATGCCATAATAGACAAATTCATATTGATGGAAGCATTCCTGCCCATTGGAGGAATCCATTATGACACTCTCTTATTTAACCCATCAGACGTTGTGTCGGGACCACTTTTTTCCACCCATAATTATCTAAGCTAACAGAGAACTAATTGTGTGTCAAGATGTGATTTTAGAACCTATACATCGCCATCCACTTGTTCACCCCACCTGTCTATTCACCTACCGTGACCTGTCCTTTTAAAAGTGAGAATGTCAGGCGAGAAGACTCAGTTAGAGAAGTCCGTCGAGGAGGTTCTTAAGAAGTTTATAGCTGACAGAGCTATGTCTGAAGGTATTCAGGCATCATCGACTAGGGGACTGCAGGCTTCCCCTTCGACTGCACGACACTCTAGCCATGCTAACCTTGCAACTAAGAAGTGAAGTAAGCATCGCGATGATATGGCTAATGCAAAGCAGATCCCATCGATCTTACCATATTATATCTCGCCTTTATCTGGCGCGGTTAACTGTGATAGCATCCCATGGGACTTTGAATACACTTTGATCAACGCGTACATCCCGAAGGGGATACACGTAGTTGGAAGCTAGTTGCGACAGATCCCATCCCTGAAGAACGGTGACTTTAACCTTGGAGACAGAAATAAATATGCCATGCTTGCACCTCACCGATACTTAACAAAGACCACTGGGAAGAAGCCTCACATCATTGCCCATTCGTGGATAAAGGAGCTGGCGCAGTCCACTATACTCAATGTAATGAAGATTCCTCATTTTGGCCAACATAAGGAGGTTAACACTTGCGTTAAACTCATCTTGTCATGCTATCATGGTGGATACATGTGGCTCGACAGGCGGATTACTGTGGATCTGGCATTGATCCACTTGATCACAGGATTGAGCATGCAAGTACCCAACCCTCATCAGTTCTACCCAGAGAAGGCCTCAGACCGCTCCCTGGCACAGTGCATAAAGGAGGCATATGGCGAAGTTGAAAAAGGAAAGAGAGGCTACAAGGTAGCCTCTATCCAGGATGGCGCAGTGCACCTCACTTGCCATCTCATAGCTGGCAAGCTCATTAGAAAGAACTGCCCCACACAGGTCACCGGGTTCATGGTGGACCTTGCAGGGAAATGCATGGAGGGAATGAAGATGAATTGGGCGAGTTACCTCATCAATGATCTTTAGAAAGACTGTCGCAAAGTGAAAGATCACGGATAGGAGTTCCACTTCAGCTCGCTACTCATGTTGATTGCATTTGTCGCTTGGAAAATTCCTAAGGGAGAAACATTTCCAAAAATTGAACCATCGGAGCCATTGGTAACTAGATTTGCTACACTATGGTATATGAACGACATGTCGAAGCAATGGCAGTCAAACGCAGTGTTCCATTTGTACTATCAGTAACTGAAGGTTTCCATAGATTCATTCCCACGCATGACATCGACCACCTTGCACCAGTACAAACTGATCGCTAAGTTCCGCGCAGATCAACATTTCATCTATATCATTGCGCGCAGGGATGAGAGCAAGGAAGAGTTTTAGTCTTATTATAAGATGACTGACGAAGACATGGAGCAGATCACCAAGGAATGGCTGAAGGAGTTCCTTGTACTAGTTGAAGATGCAGAACTTTCCGATGTTGGTATCATAGGAAGCCCCTTGGTCACTCGAGTCGAGCATGTCGGACAAACCAGTATGAAGAAGAAGAAGAAAAAGGCAGAAGTCCAAAATATAGAAACTGATGAGGAGGACAACGTCTTTGAAGAAGATGGATCTGGATCGCAAGGAGGAAAAGATGAAGTAAATGGAAAAGGAGGAAGGGATGAAGGAGAAAAACAAGGAGAAGGGGAAGCTACACTGTCGAAGGATCCCCCTACCAAGACAGAAACACTGAAGAAGAGGAAGGTTTCTCTGCAAAAACCTTCAGCAAGAAAGAAGACTCGCGCCAGTAAGCCCCAGATGGAGGCCACGCTCACATAGGATCACATCGGCTTGGTCCATGGAGCGATGGAGGATGTGTTTGAAGATATCTTGCAAAGATATGGAGTGAAGCAGGAGGAGTTGTATGAGAGAATTGAGAAGGAACTGAAGGAAATGCAGCAGGCTATTCGATCTATCCACGCAGTGCTTACTGCACCTTCCTCATCAGAGACCGCAGAATTGGGGGATGAGCCTGCCCAATTAATAAGATTAGCAAATGCGACAGAGGCTTGGCTTCAGAAAATCCAAGACGAAAAGGAGAAGGCTACAGAGGCCTTGAAGAAAGAGAAAGAGGAAGTCTTGGAGAAACTACGAGTTGCGTGGTACTGTGTAACCACTTATGAAAATGATAAAGATGAGTTTTAGGCAACGCTCAAGGAGGACAAAGTGAAGATATAGAGAGAAAAGGACCAGTTGCTCGCAGAGTAGACTGCGGTCAAAGAAGCGGTGAATAAAACACTTCGCTTTGTGCCAGTCTTGGCACAGGAGGAACATGAATCAGTCAAGGTTCAAGTGGCAAAGCTCGCTAAGACCATCCAACAACTTCAAGCGAGGATAACAGAGCTAGAATTCCAAGAAGTGCCAAGAACTCTGCAAGAAATTCATGACTAGAGAGAAGGATCAGAGCCCTTGCTTTAGAGTGCAAACAGTTGAGTGATCGAAGTGCACAGACTTATGAATGCCTCGCAGAAGATCCAGAGCTAAGGAAACTGGAAGTGCAGCTACAGGAGGCGCAGCAACAGGAATACACCATGCAGACGCAGATGAACTTACTCACTACAGTTGAGAGAATGAAGAGATCACAGGAACAGCATGTAGTCTAACAATAGATCACTGCCATCCAGGGCAAAGTAATGGAAGTCACACAGAAGCTACAACCAGTGCAGGATGAAGCCTGCAAAGTGTTTGAAGGGATTGAAGGACAAGGCTTGTAGTTAGACCAAGTGGTTACGACAGTGGAACAACGCCTGGAAGGGCCTGTTATAGAGAAGATGATCCAAGAGCTCGCTGAAGAAGCAAGTCGAGGCAGCTCGAGTGAAGCTTGAGGCCTTCGAAGTGACATTTCCCATATCTGAGTGACTCGGAACGAGTCACAGGTGAGTGTTGGGGGCATGTTGGCCCTCGACAAAGTTTTGAGGAAATCCTGGTCGGATTATGACCACTTTTTTGGACTTCCACAGGCTGGTCGAAAATGGAGCGCCCAGGCGGAGCTGAGATCGTGAATCTCACTTGTTTTGTAGGCTATATGGACCCAGCAAGGGGTTCATTAGGGTTTTTGTAATGGGTTATGGGATGTTGTCCCATGGGGTTACCCATGATTAGGCCTTTTTGTAAGAAAGTGTAAAAGTGTAAATAAGTAAGAATGTAATGTAGGAAGGAGTCAATAGCTTGCAAGGCTAAGTGCAAGTAGTTTTGAGTGTTTTGTGCAACATAATATGTATGTAAGGCTCTGTGATTTTTAGAGGAGTTCACTCTATGCCTTGACCTAATTTTGGGAAGGAGGATCCGGTGCTCAGTGCATAGATCTCGTGTCTTATGCGAAGTTGGTCTATGTGTCTTAGTGCACAGGAGCATATGAATGTAAGATCTTGAAGACTAATAAAGAAGAAGAAGAAGTCGGTGGACATAGCCCCACACTGGGGTGAACCATGTATATCTTTTGTTGATGGTTTGCTTTGTGCTATGTTATGTTTCCATTTATATGCTTAGTTCTTTTGTTATTATGTACGTTAGATAGATCTATGAATTCTTAGTTCTTTATTTATATTGAATGTGCTAGATCTAACTTATGATGCTAAGTGTGATGTGTATGTTATCATTGTTAATGCGTCGATCGGTACTTAGGGTTTAGTCTACGATGTGAATAAGTCTAATGGGTTGGTGCATGTTGTTCCTAAGTACTCTGTAGAAGTGTTATAATCATAGATTTGTGTCCCATCTCGGTTACAGACACCTGAGTCATGTAACCCCCCTACCTCTACCTCGGGTGAGACTTCGCCTGCTTCGCAGGTGTTGCCGAAAGGGTCGGTAGTTAAGGTTTTGTTGATGTGATGTCGAAGCGTTGAACCCTGGGTCTACCCATGTGCCAACAATCACTGATATATCCTATGGTGAAGAAGGTTTTGTGTAGTCTTTCGTCAAAGTACCATATCTATTGCTACCCCGACGACCTTAAATTAGTACGAAACTAGTCTTTAATGCTCTGAGTTTTTCTTAGAGGCTTTCCTAAGACTCTTAGAACCATCTAGAGGTTGTAAAACCCGCCCCAAACTGTTAATATTTTCTCAACACGATGTAAGGATGAGAAATTTGTGCCCAACACACTGTCTTCCGTTGTTCAAGGCCTTTCCAACCCAAAATACCGAGTTTTTACTCACTTAACTTTGCTTGTAACAAGATGGGTAATTACCCCACTTATCATATGTACAATTATTAATTCTACATAGCCAGACGAAGATATAAATAGAGCCATTGATAAACATTTTCAGGGTATTACAACTACAAACTCCATTATTGAACCAGTCTCATTGCCAATATGAAAGGATAATGATAATTATGGAACCCATGGCAGAATTACCAGTTTACATCATCTATACACATTTTATACAATTTTTATAGGGAAAATTACTTAAACGGTACTACGAATAACAATTAATTGTGACCAGAGTTCATAGTATTTTGCACACTAATACTCAATGCAGGATTTCATACATTCTCAATCAATAATAATTAAACAAGCACATAATGATCACTTATTTGGAACAATTGAACCACCAACTGCATGCAGAGCTCTAAATTTCTTCCCAACCTTAGGCATTGTTCCCCACAAACTAAGAACAGGTCACCCCCGAGTTGGGCTTGAACTCCACTAGGGAAAGGAAAATATATCCCTAGAGGTCTCTCGGCAACAGTAATATCTCAATACAAGTGCCAAGTTCAACAACAATCTTACAGATTCTACTTTCCCCACATGCTTGTCCCACCCAGGAAGTGTGCCCTCTATGGCTGCCCACTCCCTTCCAAGCTTCAGCAACAAGCCGAACATGAATAATCAAAGTTCTATGATGACAACTTGGCACGTATGGGAATCAAATTCCCTGCAATTCTCTCACCTAGAGAGAATGCACACAGGCCTGAAAACCTGCCTCTTCAACTTAATATTCTATTTCGGTGCTCCTCAGTACAATCCTACACTCTATCGAGTACAGGTACAGGTACGTTAATGGCAGCATGAAATTCTCGATGATAGAAATGAGGTGACATGGGTGAACAAATGATTGAATGGTGGATGATTGAGCTAAAGTCCCCAAAACTTATGTGCATGTTCCCAATTTGACACTTGTCATGTTGGGAACTACATGGGCCACACATGGGTTCCCTCACATGGTGATATGTTTCCTCATAGGGACTTAGGATAAAATGCATTATGCCCTACTTTAGACTTTAACTTTAGGACTATTGATAAAATATTCCTTTTTGGCTTAAGCCCCCTTAACTAAGCCCCTTTTCTAGACTCTTAGCCCCCCTTTCCCATTCTAGTGGAGTTTATCCCCATTACTCTTCTTGTCAGGATGGTGTGCATGCAGTCGTGTTTTCTTTCATTAATTTCAAGTGAAAATACACAATACAAAACAGACTCATTGGCCAAAAGAGGTTCCTGGCTCACCAGCCTATACGCATAATTGTAATTACATTTCAACTAGGGTTCGGCTTAGGGGTATTACAACTTATCTGAGGTTGAGGATGAACTTGTTTGGAACTATCCCAATGTGGGTGGAAGGTACTCCACCAAATTGGGTTATCAAACATTGGTTAGCGATGATGGAGATGGTCCTTACTGGTGGTATAAATATATGTAGAAAGTGAATGGCCCACCAAAAGGTAAACTATTCTTTTGGTTGGTACTCAAGAATCGTGTTTTAACATGGGATCGAATTCAGAGAAGGGATAAGTTTGATCTGGGCATTTGTTATCTCTAAAAATGTTGAGATGAATCAAATCATTATTTGTTACAGGACTATGTCTTTTCTAGACAGGTATGGAAAGATCTTGAATGAAATTTGAAACTTAGTCAATTGTGGAATTGGGGCATTGTGTCAGAAAATGTTTTGGTCTTCTTTCAAGAAAAAAATTTGAAACCATTTTGATCCCTCCCTATCCTGGTTGTGTGGGGAATTTGTCTTGCATGCAATTCCTGTCTATTTGAAGGTAAGTCTCAGCCCGCCTTTAAAGTTTCTCAACAGGTGGTGGCTTTACTGCCTCATTATAAGTGTTCAATCAAATCCAAAGAGCCAAGAATTCTGCTTCCTCTAGAAATTAATCCCAATACATCTTGAGGCTTCTTTAATAGGGCATGCCAAGGTCTTGGTCAAGTTTGTGGAGTGGGTATCCAAGTGCACTTATATGATTCTCATTTTATTGTTGGCAAAGTCAATCTGGGGAGGGGCATAAATAATCTGGGGAGGGACATAAATAACAGGGATGATTTTTTGGATCTTTTCTACATGTTAAAATGTGTTGTGAATCGAAATCTTTATGGGATCCAGGTCTTTGGAGACTAAAAATTAATCATTGATTGGATGTTGGGAAAAAATGTTATTGAAAATATGGATCTTCGGGTCTTGGATCAAAGGTTAAAAGCTATATCAACTTCCTTTTTGTCTATCTTTTTCGACATATCCACCGTGAACAAAACTGGCTCAAAACAATTTTCTGACAATTTTGGCAATTTACTATTTTTAGCAGTTTTAACTTCCGAGGCCATTTTGAGGGCCTAAATGAAGGCTTTTTGGGATCGAACTCCTCAATGATAGTCGAAGGCATAATTGATCCCCCAAAATGAATCTCCTCGACAATACATTTCCAACAGGTCATCACACGCCTAAAACAGAAATCGTATGCAAAAGTTACGACCCCAGGAAGTTGATGTACTAACTTACCCAAACGGGGCCCACATGACTTTTGGCGCTTCATCTCCTAGGGTTAGGTTTTTGGATGTCTAGGGTTTTTGGCATTCTTGCTTATTGTAAAAACGCCTTCAGATCCTCATTGTAACCTTCTTCTTGCGAATTCGTGATGTCGTCACATCTCTTCTCAGAGATAAGTCGCCACCATTCCAGCAAGCTTGTTTCTACTGCATTTTACAGTTTCAGCTTATTTCGTTATTGAATAGAAAATCAGTTTTATTGTATCTCTATTATTTTGTGTTAAGCACCTGTTAATAATCTGTATTCATTTCGTTCTGCTCATAAAATCTGGATCAATGGTATCAGAGCAGTCTGCTCCTTGTCATCTTAATGCATGTCCCCAACGAGGTTGGAGTACAAAGAGTTGGGTCTCGAGCTTGTTTCTCTTGAGGAAAGAAGCTCTCGCACTCTCAAGTGACCTCTCATGGCAGGAGAAAAGAAAGATGATGGGACAGGAGATCCTTTCAAACTGTTGATTCAGGAAGCCCTCACGCAAAAGAGAAACGAGATGATGGATAGTTTCGCGCAAATCCTTCGGCGGCTACCAACAGGGGACGCATCTTCTTCGAACAGAGGCGTCACCCCCTTCAAAGTACAAATAAACTTTGATATTCCTATATTTGAAGGTCACATAGATGCAGATGTTGTAGACAAGTGGTTGAATCTACTAGAAGGGTATTTTTTTGTCCATAACTTTTCGAATAAAGAAAAGATTACTTTTGCACTTTTGCGCTCCTCAAAGTTGTTCTCTATGTCAAAGATTGGTGGGAAACTTTCTGTGAGCAAAAGGAAACAGAGGAAACCTCAATATTTTTCAGTCATGGCCACCTGGGAATCCTTCAGGGATGTTATTAAGGAACAATACTACCCTATCGAAAGTTATGACGACCTATATACCAAATGGACCACACTGCAGCAAGAAAGAGACCAAGAAGTGCTAGATTTCACAAATATCTTCCATACCTTGCGCACCAAGTTGGGTATCAAAGATTCAGAGAGACATCTAGTGCTCAAGTATCGCGGTGCTCTGCATAGATACATCCAAACCGAAATGGAATTTCTGGACATCTCATCCTTGGGCGCAGCCTACCGATATGTCATCAAAATCAAGCAGAAGCTCAAACAAAAGACGCGGCAATTTGGGCCTGGGAACCCCACACAACAAAAGCCAGGAAAGGGCGGCCCCAACCCGGCGAACAAAGGATAGAGAAAAGATGGACAGTATCAGGACAACCAGTCCAAGCTGCAAGAAAATAAGGACACCAAAAAGACAAAGAAAGATACCGGGAAGTGGTGCGACTTCCATAAGAGCCCTTGGCATAACACTACTGACTGTCGCTCAAAGCAGTCACTAGTGGCCGAAGTGAAAGCTTCTAAATCAGATGCAGATTATGACTCTGAGCCAGAACCAGAAAGGGGAAGACGGATCATTGATGCGGAACCCAATGCCATCGTTGCTACCACCAAGCTCCAACCTGGTGAACCAGAGGAGCAAGAAGAAGGAGAGCGCCTCTTCCATTCACAGATGTGGGTAAAAGGCACCCTGCTGCACTTCATCGTTGATAGTGGTAGCCAGAAGAACCTCATATCAGCAGATGTCATCAAGTGGTTGGCCCTGCCAACAACACCGCACCCACAACCATACACCATTAGATGGCTCCGCCAAGGAAGCGATATCCTCATCAGCCAACAGTGTCAACTGTCATACGGCATCAAGCCCTTCAAAGACGAGATAATGTGTGATGTTGCTCCTCTCGAAGTTTGTGATGTTCTTTTGGGACAACCTTATTTATGGAAACATCATGTTGTATATGAGTCTAGGCCTCATAGTGTTATTATTACTTTGAACAGGAAATTGTACAGGATACCCGAGGCAGTCCCACCTAGTGTTATTTCCTTGATCTCTGCTAAGCAATGTAGGAAGGTCATCTCTCAGATGGGGAAGTTTGTCTTCTTCGTGATTCACTCTCAGAATAAGCGAAAGATCACAGCCACATCCAGGGTCTTTGCGGCTGACCTCTCCACATAGAAGAAGCAAGTAGATAAGGTCATGGAAGAATACTCAGATATCTTCTCCTCAGTTGCAGGGGTACCTCTGCACTGCCAGGTCAAGCACCCCATCAATCTGACCCCCTGCACACCGCTACCCAATAGGCCAGTCTATCGTCGCTCTTTGTTAGAGAATGAGGAGATCAAGTGACAGATCCAAGAACTGCTCCATAAGGGGCACATCCTCCCTAGCTCATCACCTTGCAGGAGCCTAATCATGCTGGTACAGAAGAAAGATGGAACATGGCGACTCTGTATTGATTACCGGGCTTTGAATAAAATCACAGTCAGAAACCGATACATGATTCCCCGAATCGATGACCTCCTTGATCAACTCATGGGAGCCAAATACTTCAGTAAGATTGATCTGAAGTCTGGCTACCACCAGGTCTCGATAGAACAGACAGATGTATGGAAGACCGCCTTCAAGTCAAAGGAAGGCCTTTTTGAATGGTTGGTCATGCCCTTTGGTTTGACAAATGCTCC
>ML836036.1:60619-71097 GCA_009831015.1 Picea engelmannii
ACTTCAAAAACAGTCAAAATGTGGACTCTAAACTAACTGTTCATACCATATCAATAAACTAACTCTACATAATAAACTTCAAGGGTTAGATTAATTGGTCTTGCTAGACATGATTACTCTCTTCAAAAAATGTAGACTATAAATTCAAAAAATGTAGACTATAAATTCAAAAAATGTAGACTATAAACTAACTGTTCATACCATATCAATAAACTAATTCTACATAGTAAGCTTCGAGGGTTAGCTCAATTGGTCTTGCCAAACATGCCTACTCTCTCAGGAAATCAAACATGCCTACTCTCTCAGGAAATCAAGTCCAAAAAATGCTTGATTGGTTTTGCCAAACATAAGTACTCTCTCCAAAAAAAAAAATATAGACTATAAACTAACTGTTCATACCATATCAATAAACTAATTCTACATAGTAAACTTCAATTATTAGCTCAATTGGTATTGCCAAACATGCCTACTCTCTCCCAAAATCGAGGAAGTTCAGGAATTCCAGTCTCATGATCTTTGCGCTATGGTTTACCCACTAACTCTACTTAATAATGTGTTAAGAGCTAATTCACACTGTTAACATCTTTCAATGCCCATCTAGATTTTCAAGGCCTAAGATTGCTCGGTCAACACCCAATTAATTTCTCACAGTATTCTGAACCTCCTCCACACTGAGACGTGGCCACGTTCTCATAATACATCGTCTGGTTTGCTGTATAATGAATGTGATCTTTAAGAATTTTTTCATCATGTTTATTTTGATGCATTTTGGAAGGGGTGCATTCAAAAGTTAAACGTCAGATGATTTTTTCTGAATTACTATGACCATAATTCAAATTATGTAAAAATAGATTCAATACTCTGAAATGTAATGTTAACTATTCATGGTGTCCTGACAGCAGAAGGTAAAGTGCATTAGGGTTCATCAACGAAGAATTATAAAGTCTGCGTTCACTTCCGACAGTAACCGTGCAATGTCAGCAGTATTCGTTTCTAGAGATAATCGATGAAACGTTAACTGACTCGTAACGCATTACAGTGGAGCATATCCTTTTGGAGCTGTGCATGGAAGTTGTACATATTCTGAATTGTACAGGTAACTTCATTAACATGTTCATAGCCCCTCTACTGCTGCAGCATTTGCACATGGCGTTAATCTCGTACAGGTACCTGGACATTGAATTTTTTTCAGTCAAATCTCTGAAAAGTATGTATTAAAACAAAACCTTACTCCTGTTAAGGTCATATCCAGTCCACTTTATCATCATTGAGAAAGACCTTTGCACAGGTAAATACCACATACATCATACATCCACATTCATTTGGAGTAGCTGTTTTTTTTTTAATTATTAAAGCAAAACCTTACTCCTATTAAGGTCATATTCAATGCACTTCATTGCTATTGAGAAAGAGCATTCACTTTACCCACATACATCATACAGCGAAAGACAGCTCTCTTACTATATCAAAGAGATTTCTTACAAAATTTATAAAAGAGATTTCTTACAAAATTGTAATTATATTAATTTTAATTTAAGATTTTGTATAACCAAAATTATAATTAATTAAAAAATATAATTTTTTAGTATTTCTTTAAATCAGATTACATTACTTTAATTCTTGGAAATTCATACAAAAATTCTTTGTTGTTGGTAATGTGCTAGTGAGAAATCAGAACAACAACAAAGAAATAAGTCTTTTATCCATAGAGTTTGAGTCATATTTTTGTTTAAACTTTGTCTAACCATATAAACATAGTAAAAAAATAATTGAAGTCTATTAGAGGCTATAACATATTTATTGTTGTCCTTCATGATACAAAAAACAAAAAAGAAGTGTATACTATTCATTCATCTGGAGATGAAGCTTTGGGCCCCTGAGGTGGTTCCGGGGCTTCTGGTTTATCATTCTTTGTCTTTGTTGTTGTAGTCGCGGAGCTAGAGGATGGGAGTCGAGCGAAGACCTCTCGAAGTAGCAGGTGGAACTCATCCAATTGCAATTAGATTGTGTTCTAAGCGTCCTCACGGGTTTGCAACATCTGACCCAGCAACATCTTGAGGTGCCAATATAACTCGATCGTTTTTCAGTACTTGGATTCACAACTGCTCGAGCTACCAATATCTGAAACCTGGGTTATGATAGCCTTGTCCACCTCCTGGGTCGGCGTTATTGTTCGTTCCAAACAAATTTTGGCTTCCACCTCCTTCAGGTGCTCTTGAATGTGTGGCAGGGTTACCTCCTTGAATATCGTCTCTGTTGTTTGGGCATCTCTCTATACGTGTGTTCTGGAGGACCGCTCTCCTTTGTTGCTTGAAGGTGGCTCCACTAGTGAGCCCCCTCCTCATTTCTACTCACGTCGGTATCCTCTCTGAGGTGCCATCGAAGCCACTATTTGCTTTCCAAATCCGAGACGTAGGTGAACCAAAGTTGGTCCGAGTGTCGGCCCACTGTGTTGTTGACTGTCGCTACCGTCTCTTGTTGAGTTAATATAATATGTTAATCCATGGATATTCATTGAATTACCATAGTTCTAGAGAGTTGCGACTGACCCAATTTCCTTGGCACCTTTGTTTTTCATGTTGCCCCGGTGATTAATCCTTAAGGATCCAACCAACAAGGCATTGGCACTTCGCTCGAGCAAGATTAATTGTTGCATTGATCTTCCTCTGTACTTTTTGTCCTGCAAAACGATCACTAGACGAATGTCGCATACCATCACCCTTCCCAGTCTTCCTTGACGTCTAGACCTGGATGGGCCAGTGATCGAGGCGCATGTGCCACATTTAAAGTGTATTGAATAAATCATTAACCAGTCTGGAGAGAGCATCAGCAGTCATATTCTTGAGGTTGTTCATGGGTGGATGTGGCAATGTCGAGTACCATCACCTTTCCTCGTCTTCCTTGACATCTAGACTTGGATGGGCCAGTGATCAAGGCACATGTGCCACGTTTAAAGTGCATTGAATAAATCATTAATCGGTCTGGAGAGAGCGTCGGCCGTCACATTCTTGAGGTTGTGCATGGGTGGACGTGGCGGGCTCGGTTGTCCCTACTGCAAGTCCACGTGGGTGATTAATGAATCCTTCGATATCCCCCTCCAAATTTATCAAGTATTAAAAGATTAAAAAAATTGAGATATTTTATTTTAAATTTTTTAAAATCACGTTTATTTAAACTGAATTAGAAAGTGATTAAGTATCGAGAGAAATAAAAAATAAATTGTAAATTTTTATATGGTTGCAACATCACTAGGTTTGGGGATATGGTTTTAAAAATGTTGCAATTTTAAATTCGGGAAAAAAAAGGATTGCTACCCACCAGGAAACGGGTCTTTCCTTCCCAACCCCCTGATCCACTGAACCTAACCAAGCACGGGGAATCTCACTACATCTACCTTGACATAACCCCTATTTTTTATTCAAGGCTTGATTTTAAGATTTGGATTGCAAGGGTATCGGTTGTCAAGGCCATGGGTTTTTTAGTTGTAATTTTGACCCCAAACAAAGAAGGGGTTGCTATTGGGAGTGTCATTTTTCAATACCAAGTTTGATTTTAAGATTCTCCTACATGTTGTTGAAGTCATGGTTTTAAAGAAGTTGTAATTCTGACCTCAAAAAAAAGTTACTCTAAACATCACTTTTCAATTCGAAAATTAATTTTAATATTTCCACTAACACAACTTTTCAATTTAAAAATTGATTTTAATATTTTACTAAACAAAATTATTTTTTACAAAATTATAATTAATTAATTATATTAATTTAAATTTAAAATTTCATATAAAAAAATTATAATTAATTAAAATATATTTTTTACAAAATTATAATTAATTAATTATATTAATTTAAATTTAAAATTTCATATAAAAAAATTATAATTAATTAAAATACAAATTTTTAATATAGTTATATTAATTTATTGAAATGTAAAAATTCTAATGGTGAAGGACAATTAATATGAGAATTAATATTTTATATTGAAAATTTTGAAATCACATTTATTTAAACTAAATTAAAGAGTGATTAAGTATGAAATAAAAAATAAAGCGTAAAATTTTATATGCTTATGTTTTATGCCAAACATTTGTAGGATATGGCATTGGAAATGTATTTTCCTTTAAAATACAAGGAAACATGTTTTTTATTTTAATTTTATTAATTTCATATATTTTCAAATTTTTTAATATTTCTCAATTTTAAAATTTTATATTTCATTAAACAGTGAAGATAAATAAATAATTAAAAATATAAATACAAATTTAAAAAAATTCTAAATACAAAAAAATGAAATATTATTATTTTAAAAAATCCTAAATACAAAAGAATGAAATATTATTATTTTTTAATTATAGTTAAAAACATATTTTTTTCCATCTAAACTAATTTCAATAATTTAAAATATAAATACAAATTAAAAAAAAATCCTAAATACAAAAGAATGAAATATTATTAAGTTTTTATTTTTTAATTATAGTTATAAACATATTTTTCTCTGTCTAAACTAATTTCATATACTCAATATGTTTCCTTTCTTTTGAGACCTATATCTAAATTTTCATGAATCTTTATAGGCAACCTCGAAATGGCCATTTTTTTTCTAATTCTTTTTTTTTTTAATTTGTTTTTTAATTGATATTTTTTTTCAAATATGTTTTTTTAATTTCACTTAATTAATTTAATTTAAGCATAGTATAATTTTTTAATTATGTATTTAAAAAAATGTTTTTTTTTACTTATTTTTGAGGTTTTTTTTTTTTTTTAATCTTTATCTATTTTTCCCATCTTTTAGGTTGTTTTTCTTTTTTATTATTTAGGTTGCAATATCACTAGTTTTGGGGTCAGGTCTCAAAAACGTTGCAATTTTAAATTTGATAAAAAGGGATTGCTACCATCCAGGAAACGGGTCTTTTCTTCTCAACTCCTAGATCCATCGAACCTAATCAAGCTTGTTAAACCAAGCACGGCGAATCTCAATGCACTTACCTTGTCATAACCCCTATTTTCAATTCGGAGCTTGATTTTAAGATTTGAGTGGCAAGGGTATCGGCTGTCAAGGCCATGGGTTTCTAAGAAGTTGTAATTTTGACCTCAAATAAAGAGAGGGTTGTTATTGGGAGTGTCACTTTTCAATACCATGTTTGATTTTAAGGTTTTGGTTGCAACAATATGTGTTGTTAAGGCCACGGTTTCAAAGAATTTGTAATTCTGACCCAAAAAAAAATGTTGCTCTAGGCATCACTTTTCGATTCGGGGGTTGATTTTAATGTTTTAGTTAACACAACTTTTTGATTTGGGGATTGATTTTGATGTTTTCACCGACACAACTTTTTGATTTGGGGGTTGATTTTAATGTCTTCACTAGCACAATTTTTCGATTTGAGGGTTGATTTTAATGTTTTTGTTGACAACATTATCAGGTTGTTCAAGCCACAGTTGAAAAGGGTGGTAATTTAACCTCCAAAAAGAAAGGTGCTACCACTAGCACCACTTTTCTAAATGGAGATAGAATTAACAACTAAATGCGACCTCTAAAAAAACAATAACTCTAGAGAGTTCTCGTCAAGTCGATAACTATGTTTCATGTGTTGGTTGATGATGAGTTGGAGATGACATTGCATATTTGTGAGCTTTTCATGCAATACTATGTATCAATGTGGTTGATTTGATTGGTAATGTTCATGTATTACATAACTCTATGATTTCGCCTTTATATTTTCATTTTCTTCATCAAGTAATGCTTTGACTCCATTTTCCCAAAGGACAAGGCACTAAGTCTTGCTTGTCTTTTTATATTTTTACTTAAAATCAAATAACAACTTTATTCTACAAAATTGATTTTACTATCAACTTTACAATGAAAAGTTTGTAATCTTGTTACGGAATCTCCCCTTGTGTCTGTTGACACCCAAAAACACAACATAAATTTCATGTCGGCAAATGGGTTGCAATGCAAATTGTTTTGTCAACAATCTCATGCAGAAGATTTTACCAGTTTAAAGGATATCTATGGTTTAAAAAATAAAAGAGAACGAAACTTGCAAGTTTGATAATCCTTTCATTTTCTTTGAGATTGGTATTGGGCAGTTTAAAGAAAATGTTGCCATATCATGGATATTGTATATCATGGATGTTGCCTTCACAAATGAAATATCGTGGATTCTGTGTATTGAAGTTTAAAAAGAATGGTATAGCACAAACAAAATTTGGTGGGAGTTTTGGAAATAAATGGGCATGGTAAACAAATATTCAAATGATTTTGTGGATATTTAAATGATTTTTGTTGAATAATGGCAATGTTGATTTTAAAATTAATAAATGTTATTTCTGGTAACATAACCGTAATCATCGCATTCCCATCCATTGTCTATTTTTTCGCTCATTATATGCCCACAACCTTCTGAATAATATTTTATCCATCCCCTGTTTTGTTATCCTGAATTTCATTTTTAAAGGAAAAGGATTAAAGAGGATTGGATGATAATTTTAGTTGGGAATTGTGATATGGAGATATTGTTTTTAGAAGAAAAGGTTCTACATCTTGCTTGAACAGTATTCATTTGTTGGTTCCCGTCCATGCTACCATTTTTCATTCCTTATAAAGCCCCTCATATTCCCAATGACCATATCATTCCTTATTCAGTTGCAATTGATTATTGAATTCAATATTTGGTGGGTTGTGTCAATGGATGGATTGCATATGCTTATGTTGTGAATGATAGAGCCAACATCTTGATTTTATTTAGGTAGAGTATTAGTGAATGGATTGTTAAAAGTTTTCATATTCTGATTGGAGTATTGCTTCAGGATGAGTTTCTTTAGTAGGGGCAGCAATGGTAGAGGTGAAAACAAAGGTAGAGGAAATAATTGGCAAAGAGGCCATAGAAGGCCACGATTTTCAATACATTCTGACAATGATCCGCAAGAACTCAATCATCTTTTCCAAGATGGTTTTTTTAATCTAGTTGGCCAAGGAATTCTGCAACCTAGACCTCAGAGGCCTCATTTCCAGCCACACCAAAATTTCTCTGGTATATGTGTCCCCCCTCATGTTTCTATGTATCTAGAACCACTTGCCAATGATCGTTGGCAAGAGATCGTCCATCAACCTGTTGCACATTATAATGGTTGGCCTACAATATCATTTTCATTGCCTCCTCCTCCACCGCCATTCAACCCAAATTCTCAAGCTGATCATGTTGTCTCGCCAGTACAGTCCTCTCGTGCAAGCAAGAGATTAAAAATTGTCATCCTCGAGCCAGAATTAGATAAAGGAAAAGAAGTGGCTAATCCCTCCAATTCTTCCAAAGACTCCTCTGAATCAGTGTCCTCTCATCTCCACCTCAAAGATAGTTTCTCCCATGTCATCAATGAAATCCACCCACAAGGTTCTAATCAATTGAAGGTTGTTGCACAAGACAAATCAAAAAAAGGATCAAGAGAAGGCATCAGTGAAAAGAGGCAAAACGTCTCTCACAACAAATATGGTTTTTAATGCTTTTTAATGTTATTTTCTTGAGGACAGATTTTATTGGTATGACGACAGAATTTTTTGGACAGCAAAGACATATTTAGACAGAATGTTTTGGACAACATGGATATGATTCTATTTTTGGCTATAGTCATGTTTTATTTTGATACTAAAATATTTGACTATTAATATGAGGATGGGAGTTACAAGGTGAATATTTGAGTTAATTTTGGGGGTATTATATTTCATATTTTGATGATCATTAAAGAAATGAAAATTGGAGTGACAACGAGTCCCAACTATTTAGTTATTATTTAAATAGACCCTTATTTATATATTATTATTATTTTGTCTCAACTAATTAGTTAAGATAATTAATCTTAACAAAAGAAATGCAGTTGAACTACCATAACTTATTGGGAAAGAAGAAAAACCCAATCAAAAGAAGAGACAAAGGGAGAGAGAACAAAAGGAAAACTTTTTATATAAGGTCTACTCTGTACTTGTGAGATACTTATTTTCTTCATTCATTCTGAGTTTACTAGAAAGCTAAACTATCTTGATGACAACATGATCTTATTGAAGGGAGCAAGATTCAAAACTGAATCATATCTTTCAACAGCTTGTTTTTAAAGGTATATGATCTATCTTTGGTAGTATGTGTGTTCTTTTTTGTTTATGAATTAGATTTCATGACTGATAAAGAATATTTTGCAAAGTCAAGTGACAACATTTTTATGGCAAGTTGATCCATATCTTTAGCTTCAATTTTCTTTTGTTGTCAGATTTGTTTTGTATGGTGTTCATTGAAGACTTGTAAATCTGACTTTGATCCCCACCCTCGTAGGGGTTTGTAAAGAGAATTTTGCTTTGTATCTCATAATGAAGTTAATCTAAAAATCAGATTTATGATTTTAGTCTCACATGCGTATCTTAATGATATTTTTCAGATTTTAATTTTATCCTTGTCTCTTATCCATGTACACAATTATGTATATTCATGCTTTCTTTCTTTTGCACAATTGCATATAATATATAAAATCAGCCTTGATCCCTCGTACTTATTATCTGTGGATTAAGTGATTGTTTTGAATTTAAGGCTATAAACTTTGGGTAACATTTCCAACTATCTTTCCCTAGCCTAGAAAGATCTGAAAATGTTCAAGTGAGGTTCTTCATACCTTTTTCCTCAACAATATCAAAGGAGACTATGCCTAAAGTGAGAAGGACGACCACCGAAGTGATAGTGAGTGGCAACCTCAAGTTCTTCTAGGATTTATACTTGGATGATTTGACTTATCTTTTGTGCAAATCCATGAGGTGGTAGAAAAGAGAAACCATAGGGGGAAGATCCCCAATAACCTATATCCTTGGATGAAGAGGAAAACTAACGAGAAAAGGCTCAATGCGAGTTTACCTTTTGCCTCTAAATATTTTTTTTTTAGTAGACCTCTTATAGGCTGTAGGCAAAGTTTTCTTGAAACTAGTTTTTTTTATATATGATATTTGTTAAAGGTTATACACCAAGGCATAAAAAACTCTATTTCCCTGGATTTTATTTTCATTTGAGAAATCAAAGTTTCATAGCATAAAAACAATCCTCAATTTTGTTTTGGAAGATGTTCAAACTATGAACTTAACAAGCCAAAGAAAAAGTTTCAGGTTAAGATGACCCCTCACGTAAAACTCTCTACCATTTTTGTAATCAATGTTTTTCCACTTGTAATATAAACAAAATCCTCCTCCCCCAACAAAAATAATTAAGATATTATATCATTCAAACCAATTTAAGATATCATATTTTTCTTGTATTGTTTTTTATGATGTTGTTGGTTATTAACATCCACTAAGACCAACAATGGTTTATCGAACCTTAAAAAAAGGTAAACAAATACTTGGTTTGTTTTAGAATTTTATTTATGTGCTTGGACAACGTTAGGAGAAGCATTCCCAAATCACCATAAATTTGATGAGTTAAAAGGTTAGGGATGTTGGTATTGTAACAAATATTTTGACATTGGGATATAATGCAAATATACATAGGACATTCTAAGAGAAAGTGATTTTCATATTCAACCCTCTTGGTGTCACAGAGATACAAATTCTTTTGACCCACAACATTTTAGGAATTGTGTAGTGGCCTATTTCACTATGGAGATCATGAGATTTTGTTCTTATTTTAGCAGTGTTGATTTTCTTCTTTACACTAGTTAAAACAAAGAGATACTTTTGATGTAATATACCTTGTGTATATTACAATCCCATTAATTATTAATTAAATCTTCAATGTAATAATTATTACTTTTAATGTAAAGTCTCGTCTTTTTAGAAAAAAAAAAGACGTGACTCTACTCATGTAGGTGTATTTATACATGTTGTTATACATTTGAATAAGCAATGAATAATAAATTTATAAAATAATAAATATTTATTTTTATATATATCTAGTTTTTAGCTTTCAGTTGGTATCAGAGCCAGGTTATTTTTACTTTCATCCTCCAAACCCGCGACCTCCATTCTCCCATCTCCCACTCCCACGCACCCCCATGCACACACATCCACCATCCTCCAAGACACGACCTACTCTTCCAAACTCCCACACAAGTATGCATACCAATGGCCTCCCCCTTGTACACATTCCCTTGCCTTCCCTTTGTCCTCCATTTATCCCTCCCTTCAACTTCTTCAATTCTCCATTTCCCCCTCGTCCACAGTCCCACGCCTCCCCTTCGTTCTCAAACTGTTCCATCTGAAACCCTCTTGAATTCATCAAACCTCTTTGCGTCCATCCATCCTCTTCATTGCTAGTGTGTCCATACCACCATTCACCCTCCATTTTCCATCCATTATGTCATTTGAAACCCTCTCAAATGTTAGCCTATGGCTTACCTTTACCAATCACTAAGTCTAAATTGTCACCATATATTTGTATTATTCATTTAGGATATTAGTAATATATCCTCAAGTGATGACTAATGAGTTAGTTAAGATTGCCTAGCCTAGTCATCATG
>ML836037.1:52245-66228 GCA_009831015.1 Picea engelmannii
GGTGGGGATAGGGTGGAACAGTTACAATGGCAACCTGCTTAATGGACTTACGCCTTGGTGCAAGCTTCCACGCAGTAATTGTGGATTTACCCTCCAAGGAGCCCGAGTGAGTTTGACCAATGTCTGCTCCAGGTACAGTGAGAGTTCCCGTCACCGTCACCTTGTGTAAGAACCTAAAGATTATGGCCACTAAGGTTACCAATTCGCAGTCAGCCCCTGGGCGGGAATAGTCGACAGTTCGATCCAAATGTATGGGTAGGGTATCAAGCCCGAAACCAACTAAGAAGCTTCCACGCAGTAATTGTGTATTTACCTCAAAGTGATCCCCATAATACGATCCGACCACCACAATCAGTTAAACCACGGAGGGTTAGTCCCCGTAGCTTACCTGATTGCAACCTCGTGTGTAACCCCTATGTGAGAGGGGGATCCCAGGCAGACTTATACGATAATTGGATTTACTCTCCCTAACTCAGGATACAAATGTTTTTTTTGACAACTTTGGAGAGTTATGCTCACAGCCTAATCCAAATTACTACACCTATTCTACTATTGGTGGAGGATTCTAGCAAAGAAAAAGTTCTAGATAAATTTTAATTTGCGTTGATTTTAATGTCTGTTCTTTACGCAAAGGGGTGCATGGAAGTGAAATGAATGGAATTTATGACTCAAACCCAAAGGATGCATCGAACATGATAAACAATCATTTCCTTTCGATGAACATCTAGCTAAGGGAGAGAGAGAGTTCTTTCACTAACAAGCACGACTATGGAATGCTCTCAAACAATTCTTTTTCCCAATCAAATCCTAATGTAATGCAAACTTTCAAATTCCTTCTAATATGCTCAATCAATCATGAAGATATCTTTATTGTTCGCGTATGGATGATGGTCAATACAATCACAATGCTTATCTTTGCTAATTATCTTCTTGGTACGAAAAAACCAAACTAGCATAAGCAAAAGTCACGCAAACAATACACCCTTCATAGCAATCAAAACGAAAAACGAAAGAAAAGAAACAATCAAAGAAAAAAAAAGGCAAACTTCACACCCAAAAACGAGAGTTGAAGAACAAATGATCTTGTTTGAAAACAAGATACAGAGGTATGTAGACCTTTGATGACCTTCACCAGGGTTTTGCTCAATTGAAGAGAAGAGAAAAACAATGCATAGGTTCCAAGCTTTACTCAACAAAAACTCAATGCAAGAAGGTGAAGAAGGTTACAAGATCCAATCAATAAGGTGTTTATTCTTCAAAAATATTAGATGTCAGAGCTAAAAGGGAAGACAAATTCACTCACTAGATCACTCAGCAAAAGAGCCACAGAGGCAAACCCTAAAAAATGCAATTGTGAAGGGTTTTTTGGCCAAAAGGGGACTAGCGCTCTGTTGCCAAGGGAAAAGAGCGTTATAATGCTCTGTGTAAGGCTACTAAAACCATTGGTGCTCTGATAACACTAAGTCAGGGGCGCCAGGGTCTAAAAGTCCCAGAAATGTCAAAAATTTTCAAAAATTGAGATCTGAGCTTGATAAATATGTTGAATGTGACAAGGTAAGGAGCCAATCAGCTCATGAAATTAATCAAAGAGGGGAAAACCAGGTCTAAAACGATCAAGGGGCAGAACAAGGTCAATGAGGAGAAAAATCCAAACAAGAGGTTTCAATTCGAGGCTATCTCCCCAGTGGAGTCGCCAGTTTCTGTTGTTGGAAAATCTCCCTGCGGACAGGTAGATCACCTCCAAGGCTTGACCTTAACCCTAGAAAGAAAAATGCTTAACGTGGACACTGACTTCCTTTCAAATCTATCTAAGCCTAATGCATGAGAAGGGAGAATAACAGAAGTACCTTTTAATCGACGTTTGTCCCTGCACGCTCCGAGTTGCGCTCCAATCCTTTTGCTCCTCACTGAGGTCTGTAGACAAAACAAGGTACGACCACTTCCTACTCTATTGACATTAGCTTGAAAATAGATCTATCAATAAATGATAAGTTCATGTGGTATCAGACACAAACTAGAAAGAAACAGGCCAAGTGTGTCATATTAATGAGAATGACGACAGCAGTACTTACAATCGTAGATGCGAATGCGACAGCTTCGTCAAGTCCTCTTCGTCCAACCCTTGCTTGAAAGATCCACAACCTGGATAACAACAACTTCACTGATCACTTCTCTTTGGCTAACTGTCAGTTTCCTCCAAGATCATAAGTTTCATATGTTTAGTTCTTCCTCCCTTTTCACCATCATAGAGCCTGTTTATATAGGTTGGGAAAGGCCTAACCTCTTGAGTTATGTTTAGAACTAGTTAGGAACCATCTCCTTGGATCAGGGATCTTTCGATGAAACCAAGAATTCGAGCACAACTGCCTTCTAATCTCGAATGATCTCCTCCTCATTCGACTCAACGGGCTAACAATTGACCTAGAATAGGGAGCGCTCCCCCAACAGGGGTATCAGAGCGTTATAGCACTCCTGATATGCCTTGGGAAAGCGCTAGCGCTCTTAAGGTAAGAAACGCTCCTCCAGAAGGGCTGAAGAGCGTTATAACTCTTCTGAATCATGGTAGAGGAGCGCCAGCGCTTCTCCAGCTGTATTAGAGGAGCATTCCCCTTCCAAACCGCTGTTTCAGGGCCTCTTTCAGGTGTCAAGAGTTCTTTGATTCCAATGGATCAGTTATTGATCTTCAAATCAGTCATATGAGGTGTCATAAGTGCTTCCTTAGTGTCGTTATCATGGCATCATGTCTGAACATTGTTTGCGACACTAGTGATCAACTTGCGACACTTGCGAAAGCTGTAGGGAAGATGCGACACTTACGACAATTGACAGGGACAATGCGACACTTAGCAATTTTGACGTGTAACAATTATAACTTGGATAAGTTTGATATGATTCATCGTGAATTGAGAAGAATAATGACTTAAATCATTAATTCACAAAATTATTATAATATGCCAAATTATAACAAAAATGGTTTCTTGCACATTTTGAAGAATTAGAGGTATAAGAAGATCAATTCAAGCCCAGTATTGCATATAAAATACATGGGGGATGCACAGAGAGCCTATTTTCATGAAAGAAAATCCAAATGATAAAATATCAATTTGGTTAATGAAGAGACAAAATCTAATGGACATAGGAGTAGAGTGGAGCCAACAGAATTGGTAGAGACTATGAAGAGTTTAAGAATGGAAGTGCAAAGTTATAGAGATGATAATGAGAAGATAACAAGAGCTTAAGAGGAAGAAAATCAAATAAATACTCATCTGATGAAAAGATTAAACAATTGCAGAGTCAAGTGAAGAATGGATCATGCTTAGGACATGATGGCGAAGGTAGACCTCATGCAAGGGGCAATAACTACAAAGGATCCAAGCACTCAAGATGTGCTAGTAGAGCTCATAGATAGCATTACTCACCTACTAAATTAACCAGAAATTTTTATGCATCAAAAGAGTCAAGGAGTAGCCCAAAAGTGTCCCATTTTAGGCATACAAGAAGAAGATACAAGTCAGACAACTTAAGCCACCAACCTTTTATGGTGAAAGAAAAAGGGGAGATGATTTTGAAGCCCGGTTGCTTGGAATTAGGAAATAAATTCAGTTTCACAATTTCTCATCTAACCTAGAAGTTAGGGTTTCTAAATACTATTTGCATGGAAAATATTCTTTGTGGTGGAATTAGTTGAAGAAATTCGAACACATTGATGAGAATAGGATTTATTGGAAGCAATTCAAGAAATATTTCTAGCAGGAGCATATTTCATAGAACTATTATGACAAGAAGATGCAAAATTTCTTTGAACTCAAGTTGGGAAGCATGACCATGGACGAATATGAAAAGAATTTTTTAGAGTTGTTGAGGTATGTGGGGTTTATTAAAGAGGATAAGGTGAAAATACATAGGTTCCTAAGTGGACTACCATCCTTTTACAAAATAAAATTCAATTTGATGAACCTAGAACTTTGTCAAAGACCATTAGAAAAGAAAAGTACATGCATTATCAACGAAAAAGAAGAGAAACTTTTCAGAAATCTTGGAAGGATAATAAGAAGAAGAAATTAGATCAAAGAAG
This sequence comes from Picea engelmannii, assembly GCA_009831015.1. Classification (NCBI taxonomy): domain Eukaryota; kingdom Viridiplantae; phylum Streptophyta; class Pinopsida; order Pinales; family Pinaceae; genus Picea; species Picea engelmannii. The sequence continues at coordinate 56,321 of ML836037.1, forward strand.
GAAGGGATTGAAATCTCCTCTCAACAGAAACAGTCCTAACACATATCATAAAAATCATCTTGCTAAGAATGAATTGAAGATGGAAGACTCTTTGGGAAAAAGGAGAAGGCTACCAATCAAATGTTGAGGATGTAAATAATATCACATGTACAAAGATTTCCCCTCATAGAAAAGACAAAATGAGGACCTTGCACAACATTCAAGAGGCTACTATAGTGGAAGACATGAGAATAAATATTCCAAGATTATATGCATCCCTAGAAGATCGATAAGAAAAACATCAATCCCATGTGATTGAGGTGGAAGGTAGGATTATAAATCAACCTTTTTCTATTTTAATTGATTCAGGGGAATCCATGGTTACATTGATCCAAAAGTAGTGGTCAATTTAAATTTGATGAAAAGTAAGCTTGAAATATCATGGTTGGTTCAACTAGCCACTAGAACCAAAATAAGGATCAATGAGACTGTCAGGGGTTGTCCAGTAAACTTGAATGGAGTGAATACCATTGTTGAATTGAATATCATACCATCAGGATCTTATGAAGTCCTAATTGGAATGGATTTCTTAGCCAAGAATCATGTTTTCCTAGATTGTCATAATAATACATTTACATGTCTTGATGAAGAAGGAAAACAAAGCATTGTGAAAGGAATTCCAAGACCCATTTCTATAAGGAACATTTCATCTTTACAGATGAAGAGATGTTTTGGGAAATGATATCAATTGTTTGTAGCTCATGTGGAGGACCCAACCAAAACCAAAGGTACAAGTCTTGAAGATTTTTTAGTATTGCAAGAGTTTGAGGATATATTCAAATAAATACCAGGATTTCCACCAAAGAGGGATATAGATTTCTCTATTGATTTAGTACCAGGAGTTTCCCAAGTATCAAGAACTCCTTACAAAATGAGAATAGAAAAGTTAAAAGAATAAAAAATGTAGCTAGAATAATTGTTGAAGAAAGAGTACAAACACCCAAGTGTTTCACCTTGGGGAGTATAGGTAATCTTTGCGAAAAAGAAGGATGGAACGTTGGGGATTTGTATTGAATTTAGATAGTTGAATAAATCCCTTATGAAGAAAAAATTCCCTCTACCCAAAATCGATGACCTCTGTGATCAACTAAGAGGAGAAAATATATTTTCAAAGATATACTTGAGATCATATATCATCAGGTGAGATTCAAGGAAGAAGACATCGGTAAGATAGATTTTAGAACTAGGTATGGGAATTATGAATTTGCAGTGGTTCCATTTGGGTTGACCAATGAACCAGTTGTATTTATGTTCTTAATGAATGGAATATTCAAAAACTATCTAGATAAGTTTTTCATTGTGTTCTTGGATGACATATTTATTTATTCCAAGTCAGAGGAAGAACATGAACATCACTTGAGAATGGTGTTGTAAGTGCTAAGGGAGAATGAGTTGTATTCCAAGCTAAGAAAGTGTTATTTTTATCAAGAGAAGATCCATTCTTTGAGGCACATAATTTTAGAAGAAGGTATAGTAGTAGATATAGAGAAGTTTGAATCTGTTAGAGGATGCCCTTTCTCACTTTCTTACTGATAAAATTCAATCCTTTATTGGTAAAACCTCTTCCTTTATTAAATATTCCTCCAGATTTATCCAAAATACTCAGAATCTTCACCTTGATGATCATGACATCATGATCAACTTTTATGTTGTCTCTTTATTTACCAAAATTATGGTTTCATAAGACTTAATATTGATATTCAAAATAGTTGACTCTGAAACTCTTAGCCTCATCAAAATATGTCTTATTTCCACTTTCCTTACCTTCAAATGATTTTTCTATGAACAAACCAAAGGTACAGCCATGGGATATTCATTATCCCAAGTAGTCACTAATATTTTCATGGAACATTTCGAGACTTTAGCCTTAAATATATTTCATTTCAAACCTAAGAGTTGATTTAGATTTGTAGATGACACCTTTACTATTTGTCCCCATGGCCATTTTTCTTTGATCTATGTATTTAACCATCTAAAGAGCATTCCCCCACACATACAATTTACTATGGAAACACAACAAGATAACACTCTTCCATTTTTTGATATTCTTATCTCCCATATTCTATATGGATTCCTTACCCGCCAATTTTATAGGAAAATGACTCATATTGACAGATACCTTCATGCCCATTCCCACCATCATCCTTCTCAAAAAAATTTAAAAACTCTAATCACGCAAGCCATTTGCATCTCTACCCAACAATTCCTTGAGAAAGAAAAATACCACTTAACCAAGACCCTTATGCCCATTGGTTACTCTATCTCATGAATCAACAAAGCCTTCTGCACAACCCACAATCCCAAACTGAAAAACTCCTCCTCCTCTTCCCTGGCCCTTTCTCTCATCTCTCTACCCTACATCCAAGGAACCACCAACCATATTTCAAAATTTATGGCTAAAAATAATATCAAACCACTTCCAAACCCTCAAATTGTTATTTAGAATCGCCAAGGATGAATTGGACCCGATGCTTGGCCCAAGAGTTTACCAAATTCCTTACTCCTTTGGAAAATAATACATAGGTAAAACTGGTAGATACTTTAAAGATCGTATTAAAGAGAATATAGATAACACTACCAATAATTGTATCTCTAAGTTAGCTATTATTGATCACTCCTCAAAATCAAAACACTTAATTAAATTTGAGCATCAACCTTGTATTGCATTTCACAACTCATTTAGGAAGCTCTTGAAATTGAAAAAATCACTAATAATTTTAATCGTAAAGATGGCTACAAACTTAGCTAGTCTTGGAAACCCACCATTCATCTCCTCAATTATTAATCCTTTTTAGTTTAGATTTTAAACGACGGTTTTTATCTCTTTCCTAACCCTTATGGGATATGTTTCTCTTCACCTTCTCTCTTTGAACCTCCATGTTCCTTTCTCTCTTCCTGTTATTTTTATTGTGATCCTATTAATTCTTACTTCTAACTTTATTTCCCTTAATCTTTTACAATTTGTTCTTCTAATCTCAAAATTTCCCGCCTATGATCCTATAATATTTTTATATTATTATCATTATTAGTTCAAAAATTCTTGCACAAGATATTTTTTTATTATTATTACTATTTTATCAAAGCTAAATCCCTTTTTATAATATAGAGTTTTATCTCAATAGTTAATTCATTATATTTTTTATCCTTAAATATTAATAGCTACTTGAATATTGAACCTTGAATCTTAACAACTATTTCATTACTTTATTATTTATCCTACTTGTTTTCCTCTCTATCCCTTAATGGTCCTTTATTAATCTTCCTATTTAAAACCGAACTCATCTCTCTTTTCTAACATATAAAGCTTCATTTGTCCCTGATTATGGGTGGAGTGTCCACTCGAAAGGTTGGACATTTCAAAATTGCTTACATAGTTTTATCTAGAAAATTCTAGCATTATGACTAACTTTGGAAACCTACATACTCACAAAATTTTATATGTTGTTGTTATAGACCAGCATTACCTATAGGTAAAAGAAGTCTTACAGCAGGAAGATGTACAACATAAATCTAAAGAGTATAAGATGAAGGAAGATGGAGTAGTTATGCATAAAAATAGAATTTGTGTTCCTAATTTCGGAGAGCTAAGGAATTTGGTGTTAAAATAAATGCATAATGTTCCATATGCAGGACATGATTCTAGTTACCATAAAAAAAATTGCGACAATAAGAAGCCAATAATTTTGGCCAATAATAAAGAATGATATTGTTGATTACTTTTTAAGATTCGTGGAATTTCAAAGACTGAAGGCTGAGCATAGACACCCAACAAGTTTGTTATAGTCATTACCAATTCCATAGTGGAAATGGGAAGTAGTAACCATTGATTTTATGACTAAATTTCCCAGGAAAACAAGGAAACAAATAATGGTAGTGGTGGATAAATTGACAAAGGATCCTCATTTTATTCCAGTGAATATGATACATAAGGAAGTTAATATTTTAGAAAGTTACATGAAAAAAATTACTAAGTTGCATGGAATACCTATGGCAATTGTTTCAAATGGAGATACAAATCTTACTTCAATTTTTTGGAGGGGATTGTTTAAAGGATTGATACAAATCTCAATTTTAGTACAACATATGTAATGTACTCAGCCACCCACAGGCCGGACTATGCCACTTCAAGCCTTCTTTGGAATTCTTTGGACTTCCGATCCAAATTTTAATTAATAAATATGCATGAAGTATTCACATGCATAGATCAAGATTCATGCTAAAACATAAAAGAAATGAACCATATGTTGTACATAGAAATAACCAGCAATCATGCATACTATGGATACAAAATTCAAAGATAAATAAATAAACAACGGAATAAATACACAAGTAAATAAAACCATAACATAGATCACTTATCGTTAATGAAACAAATCACCAACTAGTTGCAGACCAAGGATGTTCCACCCAACCATAGACACTGTTGTTCCAAGTCTCGACAGCAATGTCACCCCCGAGCTAGGGATATGAATCCACAAGGATGGTTCTGGAGTGTCACACGGATTCCCAAACTAGTCAGCACTCAAGCTCTGATAGGATTTTCAACACCCACAACAATCCAAAGTACACCAACTCTCTTCTACCCAGCCTACACAACCCAAGTTAATGGACCACATTCTCTGCCACACAATCCCTCATGTTATCCATCTCCTTCCAAGGCTCCAGTGTAGCTGGTCCAGAATCTCCATGCTAGGACTCTCAGGACTCGCAGTTGTGAGAAAAAATGAACACAATCCAAAGCATCTCAGACATGCAGACCTTGAATCATGGCTGGAATACATGTTGGTTACTTATGGGCTAACCCAGGTTCTAACTACAATATTACTGATGTCGACGCCCGTAACCCTCAACCCGCAGGTCGGAAGGTCCACGTCAACACATGATCTTTCCTTTACCACTGGCCTGAAGCACTCTAAAACGACTCTTCTATTTCCCTATCGGGAAATCTGCACCCACAACAAACTTTCATGGGATCCCCTCTTTACACTTAGGAGATCGAACTTCGCACTTTCGCGAATCCGTTGGTCAAGCGCCTTGGTTCCAATCTCTGAAACCCGAAAACAATCGACACTGACCCTTCCTCTTTCTCTTCGGACTTTTCCCTATCGCAATTTTGGCAGTTGCGGTGTCCAACTACTTGTTCCCACGATTCCCGAAACCCGATGTTCTGAAATTCTGACGCGCTCACAAAGTTGACTTTTCAATGCCCGTTTACTCCATCCGGACTTTGGACTTCGCGATATCGTGAATCCTAATGCAATGGTTTTCGGAACTTCACTCCTCGAAACCCCGAAATAGTATGCCACCTGTCCACTTGCTGACTCCTATGGTCCAACACCGTTCTCCTGGCCTTTGAGACTTCGCGGTTTGGGATATCATGATCACTATTGCAAAGTTTACGGGACTTCCACCCATGAAAACCCGATACAGGTATCCACATGTAAATCCAATGGCCCTTGTGGCTTGGATCTACAGTCCTACTCCTCCTGATCTTAGAACCTTTCGACACTTTCATCGTAACTTCCCTGCTCCTCTGTGAGATCTGACGACTCACGGGACTTCGCGGTTTCTCCTCGGAGAATTTCGACCATCCATTTTTCCTCTGAGAATATTTCCTCCTATGGTCCCTCGTCACTATTCATTCTTACAAACTTTCAAGGAACTCAGCCTCTACCTTCCGTCGACTCCTTCGAAGGTCCAATTCCTTCTTAACTTTCTCCAACTCTGAACCTTTCAGGAAAACACTGGCACGCACTCCTTGTGACAAATTTTCAAACACTTTCAAGTGCTTGAATCCTCTTCGACCCTGTGCACTCCTGTAGCAACAGTCTCTAAATTCTTCTCTCAAGTTCGCAACCCCGAGACTTCACTTGGCCTACACACTCCTTACATGGTTCCTATGCCTAGCTGCACCTCTGTGGAAATGAGAACAAAAGTTATCTATCCTGAGCTTTCAGAGACAAACCCCTGAACACCTTGTCGACGCACTCCTTGTGGACATTTCAAATGCACTCCTTACAAGAACTCTTTCTTATATAGAGAAACAATTGAAACTCATTCCATTTCCCTTACTCTCCCTCTCTCAGATTTAAAACATTCAACAAGAAATCATTCATACACAGCATAAAATCAATTGCATGATAGAAAGAGTAAAACATTCATGAGCATAACATTCAAAGATGCATACACAGAGAATATATGAACACCATGAGCCTGAATCACATCTTTCTCTATATTAATTTAGAACTTCTATACATGGAGTCTACTACACATCTCTCTGCTTCTCCTCTATGCTCTTCACACACTAATGTTACAATACACAATGAGGGTGTCTATATCTTGTTTCCCTCTTGCACTCTAAAACTGTCTAATCTACACATTCAATTCTACCTACTTGCATTAACTACCATAAATGTCTTCTATCTACTAAGGATGAGAGAAATTCGCTCAAGGTCCATCTACATTATACAAGTGCACCTCCACTTGATGTTTCATTAATGGTTCAAGATATTTCAAAATTTTTGTTGGGCACTTTTCCAGCTGTCCATTGTCTCCGCGCTGGCTCGCTTGAGATGCTCTTGCATCATACTCCCTGGCTTGAAAATTTTCATGGGCTCCTATCCATGAGATCACACACTGTGTTTCCATGCTTTTGGATATTCGCTTCATTCTCCCAGCTGGCATCTTCAACTGGATGGCCCTTCCATTTGACCAAATACTCAAAGTATTACTTTCACCTGGTCCTCTTGCTCACTCTTTTGTCCAGTATGCACTCCATCTGTGGCCTTTCTGCAACTAGCATCTGCTTTGTCCATTGGATCACTGGTTGTTCATTTCCTATCCCTATTTCCTCAGTTTTATATGGGTACAAATATGAGATATTGAATATCAGAGAGATTTTGATCCCATCGGGTAATTCAATCTCGTAAGCATTCGCCCCAAATTTCTTTAAGACCTTACATGGTCTGATTTTCTTCATCCTCATTTTATTATATGTTCCTTTCGGGAACCTTTCCTTTCTCAAATGTGCCAGAATCAAATCACCAACCTCGAACTAAAGTTGTCTCTTGTGTTGATCCTCTTTGCGCTTATATTCCTAGCTCGAACTCTGCAATCGCTCCTTCACCTGGCTGTGAAGTTCCTTCATCGCCTCTGCGAAATCTTCTGCACTAGCGCTCCTAATTGCATTCTGTTATGAATCCCTCAGCTCAGAAATTCCTCTCGGCTGCAAGCCATAGACAATCTGAAATGGACTCTACCATGTGCTTCTATTAACTGAGTCGTTATAAGCAAACTCTATCTGTGGTAATATGTTGTCCCACTGGCTATGGTGTTCTTTCACCAGGATTCTCAGCAAGTCTCCTTCTATTCACCACTTCCTTCTACCCATCTGTCTGAGGATGATAGGCTGAACTAAATGACAAGTTAGTTCCCAGCTTCTTCCATAAGGTCCTCCAAAATTGCCCTATGAACTTTGTATCTCAATCTGAAACTATACTTCTTGGTAAGTCGTGAAGTCGAATGATTTCTTTGAAAAAAAGATTTGCAATGTGAGTTGCGTCACTGGTCTTCTGACATGGAATGAAGTGTGCCAGCTTGGAAAATCTATCCACCACCACAAAAATTGAATCAGAACCTCTTTGTGTTCTTGGCAACCCCAATATGAAATCCATGTTGATTGCATCCCAGAACCTCTCAGGTATGGGAAATGGTTGATAAAACCCCTCATTCTGTCTTCTTCCCCTTAAATGCTGGCAAATTCTGCATCTGTCCATGAATCTCTTGATGTCTGCTTGCATTCCTGGCCAAAAATATGACTCATTCAATTTTGCGAACGTCTTGTCGTGACCAAAGTGCCCTGCGAATCCTCCACTGTGTTTCTCCTTTAGCAAATTCTCCCTCATGGAGCATTTCAGAATACATAATTGATTACCTTTAAACAATAATCCTTCCTGGATCATGTATTCTGTCCATTGGCTTCTATCCCTGAGAATTGGATTCTCAGCTACTTCATACACCTCCTTAAAATTTGGATCATCCCTGTACATGTTCCTGAGATCATCAAAACCTAACGTTTTGACTCTAAACTCCTGCAATAGCAAACACTTCTTGCTCAAAGCATCAACAACTTTGTTAGTAGTACCAAAAATATGTTTAATCACAAAAGTAAAATTATGCATATACCCAACCCATTTGACATGTCTCTGATTCAACTTCTCCTATTGAGTCACAAATTATAGTGCATGATTATCACTGTATAAGACAAACTCCTTCAGGATCAAGTAATGCCTCCATTTCTTCAATGCCTGTATAATAGAATAAAACTCCTTATCATAAGTGGAGTATTTCACTTTCCCTTCATTCAACTTCTCGCTGAAGTATGCTATTGGTCTGTCTTCTTGACTCAAGACTGCCCTGATTGCGAATCCACTTGCATCGCATTTCACTTGAAATGTCTTTCGGAAATCCGGCAACACCAAAACTGGTTGTTTCGTAATATTCCTCTTCAATAGATTAAAACTCTTCTCAGCTTCTTCAGTCTAGTGAAAAGACTTGTGTCTTTTCTTCACTGTATCCATCATTGCTGCACTAATTCCACTGAAATTCCTAATGAACTTTCGGTAGAAACTAGCCAATCCGTGAAAACTTCTCACCTCAAAGATATTCTTCGGTGATGGCCAATTCTTGATTACCTCCACCTTATCTGGATCCATCCTCAAATCATCTGCAGAAATAAAAAAATCCCAAGTAAATGAGCTATGTCTTCATGAATAAGGATTTCTTCATGTTTATCAACAACTTCTCCTGCTGTAATTTCTACATTACTATAGCCAAATGTTTCAGATGCTCTGCCACTATTTTACTGAAAACCAGTATGTCATCCAAATACACAATGAAATTTTTTCCGATGACCTCCCTCAGGACTTCATTCATCAACCTCATGAAGGTACTTGGCACATTTGTTAAGCCAAATGACATAACAAGCCATTCATATAACCCTTCATTGGTTTTGAAGGTTGTCTTCCACTCATCACCTTCTCTCATGCAGATTTGATGATAGTCACTTTTCAAATCAATCTTTGAAAAATACTTTTCCCCACTCAAGAAATCCATCAGATCATACATCCTTGGCAATGGAAATCTGTACCTGATGGTTATCTTATTAATTGCCCTCGAGTCAGTACACATCCTCCAACCTCTATCTTTCTTCGAACTGCGTACTGTTGGAAAAACACATGGACTCAAGCTTTCTCTGACCAAACCTTTGTCCAACAACTCCTGGACTTGTATTTTGACTTCTTCATTCTCTTGCGGTGTCAATCTGTACACAGCTTTGTTTGGAAAACTAGCTCCTGGTATGAGATCAATATGATGACTCACACTTCTGATCGGTGGCAACAAATGAGGTAATTCATCCACTACTATGTCAGCAAACTCTTCCAGCAGTTCTTGAATCTCTTCTGGTAAATCATCCACTCTTGTGCTGGTCAAAACAATCTTTGGTTTCCTGACCATAATAAATTGCGGTTCTTCTTTCTTCTTAACCTCTGTAAGAAATTCCTTCCCACTCATGAGAAGTATTGTGTTGCTTACTTTCGGTTTCACCTCCTTATCCTTAATTGGAAGCAACATGTGAGTTCTCCCATTCTTCTATAAGGTGTATGTGTTCATCCTTCCATCATGAATCACATTCCTATCATATTTCCATGGTCTACCCAGCAATATATGACAAACATCCATAGGGATGACATCACATAATATCTTATCATTATATCCTCCTATCTTAAATTCAACTAAACATTGTTTAGTGACAGTTACCTGATGTCCTTTTTGTAGCCACGAAATTCTGTATGGGCTTGGATGATCAA
>ML836038.1:0-10668 GCA_009831015.1 Picea engelmannii
ACTGTAAGCAAAGTGTTTGACAAAATACCACAACCAGAAAAGTTTTAAAAGACACCCAAAACCGTGATGTTTCCTGGCATAATGGCTTGGGAACATTACATCCTCACAGCATTGTCCTCTGTTGAGCATAGACTTCCGAAGGACACACTTGATACTTCTACATTGGAGCACCAACAGAAGATATTGACACATGCTGAATGTATTTGCACTCACCATTCTGCTCTAGGTTAGTCAACAAAGAATGGTTTCGTTTGTTCATGCTCATTGTTGAGATGCAATTCCCACCAATTGATCAACAGATGAAGACAGATCGCCTTAGCAGCAGACGTTTTCCCTCTTTCACAGTGCCTTAAGTCGAGAATCAAGATCAACTCAGTTGTTTGAACTTTGCACTGATTAGTTGCAGTCTTTTAGATCAGCGGTGATTCACTGCTTGTGATCTCATGTTTCACCTAGGTGTTGATTACAAGCTTGGAAGAACATTCTCGCAACTATCACCATTTTCAAAAGCCAACTCAAGATACACTCAATGCTATCAACAAATCTCCCTTGCTCCCTCTCAGTGTTTCTCAGTTGAATGCATATTTCAGATCATCAGTGCTTCACTGCTCACCTTATTCCACTCCATTGCAGTTACATGTTTGAAGGATTATCTTACAACAGTCATCATTTACAACAGCCAGCTCAAGATGACCTTTGCAACATATTAGTGCTATTGGATGCCTCACATGCTTGCCTTGTGCCACAGTTCATAGATCACCCAGTTCTTGATATGATACATCTTACTTAATTTGGACATTAAACAATTAAAACCGAGCTTAGAAATAGAACTCTCTGCAGACACAATTCTTCAACACAACTCTACTTCAACAATTCCCTACATTTCAGCCAGATAGTGTTGGGCCCTGCATGCTAGGGACAAAGAAAACATTTAGTGTTGCATATTGTTCGCCCTGCACTAAGCGCTTGGGAAGAAACCCCATGCACCCTTGCTTTGAGCATGTGTTTTGACTGTATCATATTAAACACACTACATTGATGTTTGTATCACTCTTCATGCACTTTGATGAAAATGTAATATAATAACAAATAATGTAAACTATTAGGTAGCACACTAGCTTAGTGGTCCACACATGGACCCAAGTAGTGTGAATTGCAACAACAGAGTTATTTATACTCGATTGGCCTAAGTTGTAAGGCAATTGCGAGAGAGTTTTGCATCTATTTCTATGCATCAAACTAATGGAAAACTCTGTATTGGCTATTTGATAGCCAGCCATATCCGTGTGTCTTCTGCAACTGTTTTTGTCTCTCTTTCTGTTCATTGCACTTAGCTTAGAGTAGAATAGCAATGTGACTAGGTTGATTATTTATATTTTTCTGCTTTAGCGCATAGATCTGGTTATTCTCGATTTGTTTGCCAAATTGGTTAAACTCTATCACTAGTTGTGTCCACAATATAACAGTAAGGAATAGCTGTATGCTAGATGTTTTAAAACTCGGACTCGGCTGAGGGTCAACTCGGACTCCACTTGGACTCAGCCATGACACGGACCAGTTTGAATTTAATGACTCAGTTTACTAAAAAATACATAAAATATCTAAATTTTGATAAAAATATATATTTTAAAGATTCCAAACCATTAGAGGCAAAATATGCGAAGTCTGCTTATGCATATACCATGTAAGGGTGAATATAACAAAATCGCACTGAGTGCAATACATATCAGAAATAAAACACATAATCAATGAGGCTCTAAATGGCCTCTAGAGTCCAAAAAACATGTTACAAGCTACTGGCCTACTACAAATCACTAATCAACATGATCAATCATCAAACTCATCACCACTGCTAGAAATGGGATCCTCAACATGAGCTACAAGATCATCCTCTGGCTCAGAGTCTTTGGACTCATTAGACTCCTCAGGGACATCTGCAATTGCACTTGTAGTACTAGGAGGTGTGAGGCAAATAGAGGTGGGGAGCTCTCTATATAATTTCTTTTTAGAGTTTAAGGTGATAGGATTTAGGGTTTAGGTAGAATTTTTTTTTTAAATTTAACTTTTCCTCAAACTATGCGACGCGGTGAGGAAGATGACCAACTTGGCTAAGTAGTTATGGACTCAACTAAGATGTACCGGTTTGGTATCGAATCGGTCGAGTCATACATGGACACGGCCGGATCGGTACCAAACCGGTCCCCAAACCGAGCAAAGGGTTGAACCAAGACAATTTATGATCAACTTGGCTGAGTTCAAGTTCGATTTGACCAAGTTTAAAAACTATAGATAGCACACTGTGATCCCTTAGGTGTCCAAATGTAAGGCTAATCCCCTGTAGCTCTAATAAGTAGATTTGATTCCATATGTAATAAAATGTTGATTGTTGACTATTTATGTAAATGATCCCAACCCTAGGTGACTATTTTCCTAACATTCTGTTAATTAAATAACTCAAAAATTAATTTTTGAATAATGTAACAACCCTCTGTTTCCTGAACACTCCTTTTGAGCCAATATATCTTTGACTTCAGGAAAAGGGACGTATGCTACAATGTGTGAGTTCCAAAAATAAGGCCCGAAATGGGCCAATCCTTTGACCATAGCATAGGCCTGTTTCTCCATGGGCTTGTATTTGAGCTCAGATCCATGCAAGGACCTGCTCATATATGCAATCAGTTGCTCATGCCCATCAGTGTTTTTCTACAATAAAACACAAGCAATAGTCTGATCAGATGCAAAAGAAAATATCTGAAAATCGCGTGCATAATTAGGACTAGCTTAAGTAGGAGAGTGAGAGAGAGCTTGTTTGATGCTCTTGAAAGCTTGCTTCCCTTCTTCCCCCCAAACCATGTCATGCCCCTTCTTCAGCATATCTGTAATGGGCTTTACGATCTCTACAAAGTTGGGGGTAAATCTGCGCACAAAGTTCATTGGCCCAAGAAAAGATTGAATACTTTTTATAGTACTAGGCAAGGGCACTTCTTGTATGCCACTGACCCTTTCAGGATCGATTCGCACTCCCTCTTCTGAAACAATATGGCCCAACAGTTTGGCCTCAAACATACCCATGAAGGACTTCTTGGAATTGAGTGAAATAGCCCAACTTCCGACACCTGTCAAAAGTAGCACACAAATGAGAGATATGATCAGACCTCTTTTTAAAATACACAGGTATATCATCCTGATAAACAACTATGAATTTAAATAAAAAAATATTTAAACGCATGATCCATAGTTCGCTGGAATGTTGCACAAACGTTTATCAGGCCAAAAGGCATCCCGATGTAAGAGTAAGTGCCCCAAGGAGTGACAAAAGCGGTTTTGTGGCGATCCTTCCTGGCCACTGCAACCTGGTTGTAACCTGGAAATCCATCAAGTGTGGACATCATCTCTGAACCTGTAACTGTCTGTAGTAAGTGGTCCATGTTGGGCAAAGGATAGTTGTCTTTTAAGCATGCCCTATTCAGGTTCCTGAAATCAATGCATACTCCAATTTCCCCGTTCTTCTTCCTCACTGCTACAACGTTTAACACCCATTCGAAATACCTGATATGCTCAATGATTTTTGCTTCACATAGCTTTTGCATTTCCTTCTGAATGTTCGAAGAAACTTTGGGGTTTATGAATCTCAGTCTCTGTCTGAATGGTTTGGCATCTGCTCGGAGGGGGATCTCATGGTTAAGGACATTATGGTCAAAGGTTTTCAAATCGTCATATGACCAAGCGAATACATCCTTATACTCATGGACCAAACTAATGATCTCTTTTCGTTCTTTCTCTGTGCATGCTTTACCTATCTTGATGCTTTACCTATCTTGATGTAGCGAGGAGACTCCTCAAAACCCACATTTATGTCATCAACCTGCGAGGAAACATCAGTTGTACCAGTTTTCTTCATTTTATTTAAAAACCTATCTGATCTATCAAACATATTCTCAAGAGGAACTAAACCAGCAGGTATATGATTAGATCTCAATTGAATCACCGGAATCTCCTTCCCATCCTGCACCTCATCAATCAAACAATCAAAAAAGTCTTTCTCACCATGCATAAAGTTTAAAATTTTCTCTTCATCATTAAAAAATTGCATAGCAATAATGTTATCAAGAACATGTGAACGAAACGATAACTCAAATAAATGTCAGATGTAGGGATTAGCAAGAGTGGGGTCAAACAAAGTGGCTAATCTAGCAAGAGCATTAGCCTCCCTATTTATCTCTCTACCAATATGAGAAATATTAAATGCATCAAATAATTCAATCTCATCCCATAACACATTCCTGTACCTTCTCATGCGTGGATGTCTTGCTTCACATTCTTTGCGTACCTGTTTCACAATCAACTCAGAATCTCCCTCCATTCTAAGGGATTTCACCCCCATTTTCCTTGCTTTCTTCAAACCTAGCAACAGAGCCTCATACTCGGCCATATTGTTAGTGCATGGAAACTCTAAGCGATAAGAGAATGGATAAATCATACCGTTAGGTGCGGTGAAAAATATACATGCGCTAGCTGCAATGTAAGAACTAGAACCATCAAACCGCATAAGACATACCTTATTGGGCTTGTATTCTAGAACAACAGGAATAGGGGGATCTACATCATCCGTAAGCATGTAGTTGCCTAGATCCCCCTCCTCAGCCTCGGGTTCTTTGATGTCAGAATACATAAGGTCATTGTCACCTATCTTCGGGTCCTCCACATTGTGGAGCATCTTCTGTTCTCTCAAGACACGGATATTTATGTTGTCCTTCACCGGGATGTCAGCATAAGTCAAATCCATTTGCAAGGTTTCCCCCACATTTGCGCACCATTTAGGAGACAAAAGCATCCCCCACTGAGTAGGGCAGTAAATGTGTAATGTCCCCATTTTGGGACATTATAACATTACAGAGTGTTATGCCTACCAGAGTAGCTAGATAGGGGTGATAGAGAGTTCGGGAGATATTGAGGGGTTTCATTGGACCCGACTTGCATCGTTCATCATCAGGATCCATTCTGCACGGCTTGGCTTTGGTTCCGTTGCATTCCGACGATTTCTGTAATTTTCAGTTATTATGGGTCATATCTTAATTAAATTCACTAAGAAGGTCAGAATGGGCATATTACTTGGAGAAACCTCTTAGTGTAATAGCTCATCAGATCGGGAGGAAAAGCATTACAAGATAAAATGATGAGAAGTGACTTTCAGTGGTCGGAGAAGCCATAAGGATGGATAAATCACTTTTTAGAGGTAAAATGGTTAATTAATTAATTAATTAATTAAATAAATGAATTAATCAAGGAATAATAAAATAAAGTAAAAGTCACTTGGAGGGAAAAGGTCAACAACGAATTAGGGTTTTGGGAAGCCATAAAGGAAGGGTAAAGCAACCTAATTCATAATTATGTTATGATTTGATGTTGAGATATTTGCAAAATAGGCAATCGACCCCCTTGTTGTTTTGTGGATTTCTGGAGGAAACCACCACCATTGATCGGTTTCGGT
This sequence comes from Picea engelmannii, assembly GCA_009831015.1. NCBI lineage: Eukaryota > Viridiplantae > Streptophyta > Pinopsida > Pinales > Pinaceae > Picea > Picea engelmannii. Next base: position 5,492 of record ML836038.1, read on the forward strand.
GTTGAGACACACACCCTAGCCTATCGGAGATACCATCCAGGTATTTCACCATGCATTACAGGTATCCAATTCAGTGATTGCGCAACTCAGCCAGTGAGGGCACAAGGGTTAGAGAGAGGATTTGTGTGGCCGCTTGAGACAGTTCAGTATTTGGCCGATTCCTTCTGACCCATTAGAGAGCTAGCTAGGGCACACCTATTGAGCCACATGTCGTCAGTTTCCGACGGTGGAATCTCCCGAAAAGCAGAAAATAGTCATCTAGGGCGCAGCTCTTGAGGAAGTACATTTGGGGTTCTAGGGGACATTCCGGAGCAGATCCGAGGAAACCCTTCCGACCCATTACAGAGGAGGCCGGGACAATCATTTTGAGCCATACATCGTCAGATTCCACCGATGGAATCACTAGGGTGCATTCCCACAGCCCAGGAGGTGCTCAAACCCCTAGGGGGTGACATCCGGAGCTTCAAAGATCAGATCTTCAGTCCAACATTCATTAGGATTAACCTAGAGGCCAGGGCGCTTCTTTTGAGACAGTTTCGAGTCCATTCCGATGGGTATCGCCATCAGGGCGAGTTTTCCAGATTCTGCAGCAGTTACCGTGAGTTGTTGGACTGCTTTTTGTCGATCTATCCGTGCATGCATAGACCAGTGTTCATTCTTCTGATCACGGGTATTTCTTGTTAGTTGATTTGTATTCCAGTGACGATCCATGAGATCTAACTAATGATTAGTATATCTACTTCCAGCTTATTATTGTATTTCTTGCTTTTTCCTCATTATATATATCAGTGAGTTGTGTTATCCTTCTTTTGCATGCATTATCTTTATACTGCTAAAACACTTAATGAATTGAAACACACTGCGAAAATCACCAAGCATGTTCACACATTAATTCAAACGCATCTAGAAACCCCCAGAGTATCAGATTTCAGTGGCAAAACCATAGTTCAACATTAGATATCCAGATCAACTGGATCAGGGATATTTCAAAATGATCACCACATTCATAACCATGCACCTCTGTGGACATGCAAGCAAGCAAAATTGTAAGCTTTAACATTTCTATAAGGCCTAGTAATCTGCAAGCCTAACTAATTCATTACTTATAATGTCATAATATAAGTTGAAGCACTTGAATCAAGCATGCAATTCCTCAAAATTAAACGATTAATTTGTAAAGACATGAAAAAAGGCATGTGGTTTTTCTCTCGCCTGCTTGTCCCTAGGAAGATTTTAGGAAATCTCATCATTTAGATTAGCTTCATCTATAGGACAGCCCATAAATTTCGAAATGGATTGCTGATAAGAAGGGTTTTTTGCTAACTCTTTGAGGGGAATAGGGATCTTTACCTTGGCTAATTCGGATTCAATAGAAAAACATGTAAAATCAACATTAGGGGCAGCAACATTACCTTGAACTGTTTGCTGATTTGGAGCAGATTTACCTTGGACAGCTTGCTGATTTGTAGCAGATTTACCTTGGACAGCTTGCTGATTTGTGTCTGTACCATTGCTGGAAACATTCCTTGCTAGCTGTCCACTTCTGTTTTGGTCAAAGAAAGATGGGACATTTCGCTTGGGACCCTATGGAGTTGGTAAAAGAGCATTTGTGGCTTGATTTGCTTGTTGGTTTGATGAGGAAGGCTCCTTGGAAGTGTGGGGATATTTGACTTTGCTCCTTCTAACATACTGTCTTTGGAGCTCTTCTAACCTAGCCATGCGCACCTCCTTAGCTTTTTGGATTTCCTCTCTCCTAGGCAAGTCCTAGCAGGCCAAGCAGCAGGTGAATCTAAAGTGGACTTGGCCTCCTGGTGAAGGGAAGAATCAATTTGAAAGACACCTCTGTTATGAGATTGGATTTCTGATGAGGATGCATAGGGGTGCTCTCGAGAGTCTTCCAATTCCTCATGGAGTTCTCCCGTCATGTTGACCATGTGGTCCTCATGACTATTTGATCCTAGGAAGACATGCGCATATTGGGCAAACAACTGGCAAGTATCCTCAAGATGAGGCATGTCACAAGCTCTACAGTAAGGGCTTGAGAAAAGTGAGTTTTTCCCTACAAAGTTCGCTCCTAGAGCTGGATTTGGGTTGTTTTTAGGGTTTTCAAAATTTCTATGGGCCTAAAGTTTCTTCTCAGCTGGTTAAAATTTCTTTGGGATAAAGCAGGTGGATGGGAGGGTTTATCTTGGAGATTAAGCTTCTCGACAAGGTCTTGCAACAGGCTCACAACTTGGGGATTGTTGGATAAGTCATCTTCCTCTTTCTTGGGTTCTTTCTCGATTTCTAGAGAAGGTTGGGCAAGAGGTGGAGAAGGGGTTTGAGATGTTTTTCGGCCTTGTGGATCTAGTAACTCTTGCAAAGAAACTTTGGCCTGATTTGCAGTGACGAAATGCTTCTCCATCTTGAGGACTTCTTTAAAAGTGCCTTCCAGATCATGTGGTTCCTTTTGTTTCAAGAAAACACCAAATAATCCATCAAACTGTTCAATATAAAAGATTAAAGCACTAGCAGGATTAGGTCTAACCATGTGTGGAATCTTATAATAAGCTTTCATAAAACATGAATTAAATTCTTCTTTGGATTCGTTTTCATCTTTTTTAATCAAGGAATAATATTTAAGGAGAAAAGCATTTTCCTGTTTGTGAGACCATTTGTCCATGAATCTATCATGAAAAGTAGTCCAACCATTAATATTGTTTGCTACAAGTGCTTTGTACCAATCTCTTGCATCCAAAGTTAGTGACTACGCAAAAAGCCTCATGACCACATCTTCTTCAGTCACACCTATGTTTTCCAGATGCTCCAAGAAAGCTTTGATGTGTGATTCTACAGTGTTGGCGTTGTTCCCAGCAAACTTGGTCATGTATTTTCCATAATTCTCAGCAGACAAAGCATTCAAAGGATTTGCAACGTTGGCCAAGTTCAAGGGCACATACAAGTTGAGCGTGAAGGCAACCCTAGGTTGGTTTACTCCTGCCATTGGGAAAACTTGTAAAAGCAAAGGATTCGCCTGTGCAACAAGGGTAGGAGGAAGTAGGGCTTGCGCAGATGATGAAGATGAGGAAAGATGCGAATCTGCAACAAGGATCTATGGGGTCGGGTTTAAATGGGTTGATCTACATAAGGTCCTCAATGGAGTCGCTTTAGATCTTTGTGGAGTCGCCAGGTGAACTAAAACTCGCCAAAATGTTGTCTACCAAGGCTTATAACTTCTTCCTCGGCAACGGCGCCAATTTGTTAAGACTAAATCTGACACCCTAGGCTTTAAGTCAGTTGTAGATTGAGGGAATCAAACTAGGCTTAATTCATGGGTGGATCCTACAGTCACAAATGATATCACCCCTCTCGTTTTGCACTGGTGCATGCCAACCACAGAAAGGCTACCCTAGGGCGTGTTGCTTTATGGATGAAATATGACCTGCAAAAACACAAATCAAACAAGCACAAAATGGTTTTGGAATGAGGGTTAGATAAACTCACCCAAAACTTGCATAAAAATTGATTTTAGATCAAGTTTGGTGGAAAACCCTAAGCAGAGCAAACCAATAGAATGTAAAAAGAGAGAAAATCAGCAAGAAAAGAACACTACGATGGTGCCAAATCGACCCCCAGTGAAGGATGAGCTTCAAACACCTGCAATTAATTAGAAATCCAATGTAACAGCAAGAATATAGGCCAAAATCAACACATAAGACTCTTTATTCATGTCAAATCAAAGGAATGGCTCCATCACAAAGAAAAGCCAAGAACTATTACAATAATCTCCAAGAAACTGAGAATTTGAACCTAGAATGAGAGATAGAATAGAATCAAAGAGTAGAATAGAATAAGAGAGTAGTAATGTTCCTGCAATAGAGTGATCAAACTGTAAATTGTGGAAGAATGTTGCATATATAGCTAACTGCATGAAGAATTCACTCTGATGTTTTCAAATTGGGCCAAAAGCTAGTCAATATCCCTTGCCCATGTGTCAATTTGTCCACCTACCATGTGTCAATGCATGAAGACCTGCTAAAACTAGTTGAGCGCACCTTTCCCAAGCAATCTGGTCAAATCTGGGGGTTATCTGGAGGAGAATGGAGGTCGAATGGGTCAAAACTGGTTAGGTATGAAGAAGTTGTGGCCAAATAGGTAAGATGGGTGCATCTCATGGAGAGAAATAGGGCGCATGAGTGATAGAATGGAAGGAAAAGGGAGAAAAGGAAAAAGTGGAAAGCTAAAGCAGGAAAAGTGGAAAGCTGGGAAAGGAAAAAGATAAAAGTTAAAGGCTAAAAGCTAAAGCAGAAAGGAGACAACTCGCCCAGTTTGACTTTTTGACTTGCTTTAGAATGCTTTATGACTTTGGGAAACTTCTTTACTTAGCCCAGTTTTCATTTAGCAAGTGTTGGGCGCCTTGGTGGGCCCAATTTTAGAAGGAAAAGGACCCAGATTTAAGCATGTGGGCCCCACATGGGTCGCCGCATCATCACATGTGCCACCTCATCATCCAAAAAGTAAAGTTGTCCAAATACCATCAAGTTTGTACTCATTGGAAACAAAATTGTACAAGGAGTAAGAATATGTTGTCAAATAACTGATGTGAAGGGTCAATAAGATCCTCATGGGCAAGAAATGTCCCATAATGCTACAAATCTCTCATACTCAAGCCTGGAACTGAAAACTCATCCCGTAATAACTTGGAAATCACTGAAACAAGCTCTGAACTCAACACCTATAAGAAACCATCCTCTACCTGACCAGAACAAACACCCATGTGCCTAGAAGACCTTTGAATGTCCTATGTTATCAAGAAGAACCTCTGAATGCCAGCCTGAAAGGGTAGACTGGCCCTTTGACCATCCAAATCTCAAGGGTGAGATTTTGGGGTCAACAAGCCCATACTCTAGAAATAACCATCTATCATGGAATACGATGCTCTTCGTGCCTTCTTAAGTCCATACAAGGCTTTCTTAAGCCTGCAAACATGAGACTCCTTCCCATTTACCTCAAATCCCTAAGGCTTCTCTACATACATCCTTAATCATCCCATTAAGAAAAGTTCTCTTCACATCCAATAGATGTATCCTCCATCCCATAAATTTACCTCAAATCCCTAAGGCTTCTCTACATACACTTCTTCCTTAATCATCCCATTAAGAAAAGTTCTCTTCACATCCAATAGATGTATCCTCCAT
>ML836038.1:36170-47491 GCA_009831015.1 Picea engelmannii
ACAAATACCTTTGACAAATGGTTCCCATGAAGATGAATCCATTCAGTGCCATGTTCACCAACTTTGCATCTACAATCTTCTCCCCAACTGTTGCAAGTTGATTATGAATCTACATGAGCTTAATAAGGTAACTGGTAACTGAATATGATTTGGTCATCTGGCTCTGAGTTAGTTCTGCAATATCATCTTCCTGTTTATGTTCTCACTTTAGTAGAGGCTAACCAAGGCATCAAACATTTCCTTTGTCGTCTTCTTCTTAGATAGGTGAGGAATCAAGTGATCCTTAACTACATCCATAATCATCTGCTTGGCCTTCACTTCCTTCTTGTTGTCAACTACCCACTGCTACAGATCTATAAGCAAAGGCACAACATCCTTGACAATGTCGTAGAGATCATTCTCTTCCAATAAGAGTGTAACCCTAACTTTTCAAGACAAGAAATTTGGGGCACCAGCCAATCTATCCTTGAATCTGAGGCTAGTTAATGCCATCTCTGAGATCTACTGCACAAACTGTCAGATCTGAAAATTAGTCCTTAAAAGAATATTGAAACCCAACTGTTTGTCCTTGTTTCCAACAGTCGATTTACCACTGCAAACCCTTGAGAATCTCAATCAGAGAAATAGCTCTGGAGTCGGATACCATGTAAATTCTACTAATTCTAGGTGATTGTTGTCCTAATATTCTATTAATTAAATAACTCATAAATTAATTTTCTGAATATTGCAATAACCACACAATAGCTGGAAACAATAAATAGCGGAAGCGTAAATAAATTACACACACAAAGAATTTTCCTTCAAATCAGCTTATCATTCAACTAATCAAAGCTTACAAGGCAACCTCCGCAGCTGTTGAAACCTAGTAGTTGTACAGTTGATAAATTCACCCCTAACCTGAGATGTACTGCCTTCTGAAGAGAGGAAAACTGAGAAAAACAGAAACAGTTGTTGTACAGTCCTATTGTACGGCCATATGATTGTACGGATATATTGGTTATACAGTATTGTATGAATCCGTATGACTGTACAGATCTGTCATATAGTTGTACTGTGGGAACCTGTTGTACGATATTGTTGTACTGTACTCTTCCTCCCAGCTGATGCACTCTAATCTCTCTCTCTTCTAGTCGCTATCCCTGTTCGACAAAAACTGCGTTTGAATTCTCTATCTTGACCTGTCTTTATACTTTTTGCTGAAACCCTAATCTACCAAAACCCTAATCTCTTGGTGAGATATATGATTGAGATTAATCCTAGTCTAAGTCATTAATGCTTGAACTACACTTTATTAGACTAAACATCTAAATAGAAGACTTCACTTTTTCCTAAACTGAATTACAAAATAGAGTTACTTTTCGAAATATCTCAAACTACTTCTAGCACATTCACATTGACACTGCGGAAGTTCTTGTCCGAGCTATATTTCTCAACAATTTTGACCATGCAAAGACATACAGACTTCTAGAACCTTATACAAACTGTGTTGTGAGCGGGGATGTAATAATAGATGAGAAATCAGATTTGAATCAAGTAATTTCAGACTTTGAAATGGATGATGATTGTTTATTAAAAGTTGGAAAATCCATTGGTCTGCAAGGAGAACAAGTACGTGGTGATAGGCAATCACCATGTGACGATGTGTAGGTTGCACAGAACATGGGAGCTTACTAAAAATGGTTCAAGAGAGGAAGGAAATGGTGATGATACAGGCCGTATAGAGGAAAAGCATTGTCCAAGAGATGTGAAGCAAAAAGAACTTTCAAAACCTGATATTGAGTGAACAATTAGAAAGCCAAGAAGTAAGCAAGGTGTGCAATGGGTTTTTTTTGTTTTGTTGTCTTCTGGTTTAAATTCTTTTGAACCCCAGTTTGATGAAAAGGTAAGAGGTAAAGATGAGTGGAAGAAATCACTCATGGAGGTTGAAGACAAAGTAGTCTGTTTAGCAAAGTTGGACATATCCTAGTGTCAATGATGGCAATACAATTTGGTTGGTGGATGACAGTAAAGAATGGCTTGTGCGAGAATCAGCCACAAGGTGTGCAGATTGCATGTGAGAAGAATATTGTGGCCAATGCTATTTATGGGCTAAGGCAAATCCGAAATGCCTAGTTTTTTAGAACTGATATATTTTGCTAAGTGTAGAAAAGACCAACTTTTTTTGGAATTCAAATCAAATTCTACATCTATGGTAGGTGGGGTGAGATTTTCAGCCATCGTCGACTCTAATCCAATGAACGAGTCAATGGGTAGACAGGTGGTTGGTGATTTGGCATATTCTGCAACAACTAGATCAGTTACATGTCCTACAGTCACCTTTATCTCTCACTTTGTGGCAAAGTTAAACGCTGATTCTTGGAGTTTAGATAAGAGGGACATGCGGTGCTTACAAGGGACATCAAGGGACATCAAAATGTCCCTTGTAAGCACCGCATGTCCCTCTTATCCCTTCACCTTCACCCATTAAATGTGGACACAAAACACAATTCTATTTGCTTTAGTACAGTCAATGTGGACCACAAGGCATAAGTACCAAGGGCGCACTTGGTAGAGGAAATACTTTATTGGTTCTTGGTTAAAAGGCTTCTAGAAGAAGCACTCAAGCATTACACTTGGCCATGGCATGCATTTCTAGAAGAGCACCCTCATAAATGAAGATATGCACTTGGTCAATTACTCTTCTAGTTGTAAATTCGCCCTACTTATTTGACCAAGCAATATTATTGTACACTTAGCATCCATGCACACATTTGGGAAAGCACTCAACTTCATCTGACTTGGAAATTATATTATTTTATGGAGGTAGTTATCTCTCGGAGAGCACCCTGCATATGAGGAGGACAAATGGCACCTAGATTTTGCCTTTACATGAAGATAAGGATGGAAGAAGGAAACATGGCACTAAAATCATCTAGAAGATTATCTCCAAGCATTTTTCTATGGCCTCTTGATCTAATTGGCCCCCCTAGTTAGTTATTATAAATATTTCAATATTCTTAGGAAAATAATTTTTATTGTAGAGGAGTTGAGCTAAAACTTATATAAAGGTCTGCTCTCTCCATTTTGTACTGGGATTGGAATAGGTGACTGATGGAAGAACTCGTGAGCAAGCTAGCTCCAAGTCTTGGAAGGAAGGTGATTTTTATGTAAGTTGTGTTATTTCATATTTGTACAATCTTTATTGTGTGGCATGTATATCCTATTGCACATATTGGCAGACTTTTTGTTACAGGATAGATTGTCAAAGCTAAGCTTGGGAGCACCTTGTCTCAAAGAGGAGGAATGAGAGGCCTAGTCCTCCAATTGTGAGTGAATATTCTCACCTTATCCAAGAGAGAAGAGGTTTAAAGCCCCAACATCCTTAGTGAGTAAAGCCTAACTTCTCCTATTGAGTTAATTTGGTTGTGGAGCTCCTATTATGAGTCCCTTCCCATCTACCTTGTGGTCTCTTGTTTACCAAGTTACGATTTGCTCTAGAGAATGTCATATTGTCTATCTATGGCCCCTAACCTATGTTGTAGGAAGCAACCCCCTAAGTGTCCTATCAGTACCCAAAACACGGAGAAATGGGTATGAAACTTCATCAAAACATCGCCAGTTGTATCGTACGAAATTTCCCAATTTTGTAACGTCATATGGTACTGTCGGCGGTGTTTCCAAGGTGTTTTGGACTATACAATAGTTGTTTCGGTGGATTTTTTTGGTTTGTGGGCCCATCCAAGCAACCAAGAGGGTCATGGGTCCCTTAGGTGGCAAAAAATCCCCTCATTAACCACTAATAAACATTTTAAATCTGTCTAAATATCATCACCATTTCACCCACCCTAGTAATTAATGGTAATATTAAATTCTTACTTAAAAACATTTCATCATTTTACTTAAATTCTTACTTAAAAACATTTCATCATTTTACTTAAATTTTTAACATTACCATTAATTGTTTCAGGATGTTTGAGAGTGGTTCCAACCTCATTGGACTTCATATGGAGAAAGTAGAATTTTCAGTCCCATTCAAAATTCAACAAACTTAACAGTTTTCAGGATTTCAAGATTGGCAGGATTACAACGTTTCCACTAGATTCTATCATGTATGAGGGTATGGAACTGGCATTTAATGAAGAGCATCAAGCCCTCTATGTACCTCAATGTCCATCGGTTAACATTTTTGGAGTTGATCGGTCTTGTTCTGATAACATTTCTCTCTACAATATAAGGATGTACAAGTGTCATACTAGGGTTTATTCAACCCCCATGATGAAAGGCTCTCGAGGAATGATTATCCTAGGGTTTAATGCCTCTCCTCTAGGATGGTGCACTCTTTAACAAGATGTTAGTCCAATGCTCCAAATCCATGGTTGTATCCAAGTGTCCTCATGCAAAGCATTACTCCTATAACTGTGTGCCACATGTCCTTTCATGTTAATATAGACATGGTTTTCCTTCTAAAATGTCATTTATGTGTATCACTATTTTTTTCTTGCAAGATAATGTGTTATTTTAAAAAAACTGTATATATACGGCGTTTCCCCCAACGTTTCCATTTTTGGAGGGTTGTGTTTCTTGACGTCCCCATTTCGGAAACTTCCAAACGTTTCCCCATTTCATGCAACTTAGCCCCTAACCATTAGGTGAATAGCACTCCTAGATTGCACTTATGACCTCCAGAGCCCAAGTAAGAAGGCACTGGAATTTTCCCTTCCATTCATCATCTCCAAGCCCTTTTTAATAATTCCATCTCTCATTTGTTGCTAAAGCTCTCTTTACCTATATTTCATACCACAAGAAGTGAACCTATCAACCATAGGGAAGCCCCCCTTGAATTAGGTTCACCTTTGTCTAAAGTGCAGAGGAGTGTAGGTGAGGTGACAGTGGCCAACCTCCTAGTTTCACATGTCTCTATCTAGGTGTTAGACTTTTCATCTTTGGGTGTGAGATTGTGTGTTAACATTTGGGCGCCATTATTGGGGATAAAGTCCATTTCCCGAAGATATTTGTAGATCATCTACACTTGCAGATGAAGGTTCCTATTTTAAGATCATCCCCTCATCTTGGCGACTCCATTGGAGGAACAAAGTCCTTGTCCCTTGCAAATTGGAAGACTCGTTTCTTTTGAGGTGAAGCAAACAACATTTGAAGGCATCAAGTTCATCTTGGCAACTCCACTCCACATTTTCAGATTTTGGTATGAGGTATGATGAGCATACATATTTCAGATTTTTTCAGATTTGAAGTGAAGAAGTGAAGATATGAGTCCTATGAGGCGCATGGCATAATTTGCTTAAATTCCCTAAGTCTTACCTTATAATAACCCCTCAACTCTTATATTTTCACTTTTTCCAATGTGAACACACCTAACTGGTTTGGAATATTTTAATTAAAATTTAAAAGCCTAAAACCTTAGGAAATGCCAAAATACTAGCCTATTACTGCTTAAATGTTATAATTCTCCATTGAGACTAAATTCCCTAAATTTTATTCCTAATTATTCATTAGAGAACATAACTTTATGTCCATGAGGTACACAACTCAAGTTAGTACTTCCCGCCTTTTGGCACACAAGTTAGGCAACACATAAAAAAGCCAATTCGCCCTAGCTTCAAAATATCCTTATTCACACATGCTAGCTTTATCATGTCATTAGTTTTGGGGAATTATTTGGTCTTCGTGTTTGACTAGGAGCTATTATCCATGTTCCCTAGGGTTTCACCCTTCCACATCATTATTTCCACCTCATCACAAGCTTCCCTAGGCCAATAGGAGGTGCACCCCACTACAAGGACCCACTTACCCTTGTTCACATTTGTGCACACATGTAAAGTGACTTGTAACTTGGAACCATTGCACAAATCTCAAGGACGCACTCATTCACTCTCTTCTAGGGAAAACTCATGCATGGTGAAGGTTTAAATGTGGACATAAAACACAATTCTATTTGTTTTATTCCAGTCAAAGTGGTCCACAAGGCACAAGTAACAAGGGCACACTTGTTATAGGAGATATTTTATTGGTTCTTGGTCAAAAAGCTTCTAGAAGAAGCACTTAGGCATTACACTTGGGCATGGCATACATTTCTAGAAGAGCGCCCTCATAAATGGAGATATACACTTGGCAAATTACTCTTCTAGTTAGAAATTCGCCCTACTCATTTGACCAAGCAATACTATTGTTTGGAGGTAGTTATTCATTGAAGAGCACCCTCATGAAGAGACTTGTACACTTCGCATCCATGCACATAGTTGGGAAAGTGCTTAACCTCATTTGACTTGGTAATTATATTATTTTATTGAGGTACTTATCCCTTAGAGACTGCCCTGCATATGAGGACAAATGGCACCTAGATTTTGCCTCTACATGAAGATAAGGATGGAAGAAGGAAACATGTGGCACTAAAATCATCTAGAACATTGTATCCAAGCATTTTTCTATGGGCTCTTGATCTAATTCACCCCTTGTTGACCCTTGGATTTTCACCCTTGAAAATCCTAAGGACTAAGAGTCAGCATGCACTATTTAGGCTAGCATTCAGAGATTTTCCCAGAGTTTAGCACTTGTGTGAGTCAAAGGTTGGTTCTGATCAGAGACAAGTACATGATCGATATATGGTTGTTTTTGTTTCATAGATAGAGTTAGTTTGGTTTCCCATGGATTTGAGAGAGATGTCTATTTATAGCAAGTGATCCTACTTAGGAAACAATGACTAGAGACTCATTTGACAATTTTGAGCATACATGGTTGGTCCTTGCATGATACTGAGCCCGATGGTATTTTTCCGGGCAACATGCACGTACTTTCTATTTTTAGCAGGTTGAGCTCCATGACTCAGATCAGGATTATGAGTGTGCAGTATTGATCCTTGAGACATTCTGAGTCTTTTGGACCTTTTCCAGGGTGACTTGTCAGCAGTTTCTATTTTTAGCAGGAGGAGCACCAGGGATCGCATGTCGATTTTAATCCCATATTTGAAATCCTCTCGAAAAATTGAATCTAACGCATACGATAGCATTGACATGCGAGGACATTCAATTTTTAGTAGTGTCTATTTTTAGACATATGACACATGGCAGTGTTCTCGTAGTCATCCTAGACATTTTTTACAGATTCCTATTTTTTAGGAGTTGGACCCTATTTTTAGCAATTTCTATTTATAGCAGGGGTAGTTGGCTCCAGAGGTGACAAGTGGCAGAGTCCGAGTCTGACATTTGGCGATGATTCAGTTTGAGATGTGGCATCTACTTGGCATCATTTAACGAAGGGGGCACACTTTCCAAGGTAAAAACATTAAAAGGAGAATTAATAAAGTGAAAGAAGGGCTTGTGGATGATGTGGCAATTTCATGGACATGATTAAGCCAAGCTAGGATTAAATCACTCACTTAATATTCTCTCACTTGCCATTAACTCACTTTCCATGCAATTAATTCCATGAAAATCCCTCTTAATTTCTCTTAAACGCTAAATCTCTAAAAAAATAGGGTGCATTCTCTCCCATTGGTTAACTCATGTTCATGACTACTCCAGGAAATACTTCTTGAAGGCTAAGGATGAAGTCTTCGACAGATTTCAGGAATTCAAAGCTCTGGTTGAGAACCAAACTGGAAGGAAAATTCGGGTCTTGAGATATGACAACGGGGGTGAGTACACCTCCAAGGAGTTTGTGGATTATTGCGCCGCAGCGGGGATCAAGAAGGAACTCACCGTTCCTTATAATCCTCAACAAAATGGAGTGGCCGAGAGAAAGAACAGGACCATAGTCGGAGCAGCACGGGCGATGATACATGATCAAGGTTTGCCACTCTTTTTATGGGCAGAGGTTAGTCGCACTGTTGTTTATATTCAGAACAGGAGTCCCCACACAATTTTGGGGAAGTTGACACTTGAGGACGTATTTACAGGTACTCGGCCGGATGTGAGTCATTTTCGCATCTGGGGCAGGGTATGTTACTGTCACGTCCCTTCAGAGAAGAGAACGAAGCTGGACCCCACAACAGACAAGGGGTTTTTGGTTGGTTATAGCGAGGCTTCCAAGGCCTACAGGATCTTTGTGCCAGCACGCAAAAATATTATTGTGAGTAGGGATGTACAGTTCGAGGAGGAGCGTGCATTGAGGAGGTTGAGAGATTTGCCAGCACATTTAGAGGACCATCGGGGATAGGACTCAGGGGTCAAGACAGAGGAGGCATAGGGTCAGAGTACAAGATCACAGCAACAGACACAGGGTACAGGATCAGGTACAAGTGTTCAGAGAGAGATTGTTGGACATGATCATCATGAGTTAGATGATGAGGAGGAGTAGCATGATGTAGTTCCACAGGAACAGGGAACTAGGCCATGGCCTAAGTGGTATAAATCCACACTCAGTATTTCTAGGTTGGCAGGGCTTCCAGAGAGAGACTTCAGACGAAGTAAACCACTAGAGAGACTTAGGTACATGGCATTGATGACACAGCTTATTGATGCAAAGCCTTCCACATATGAGCAGGTTGCACAACATGGAGTGTGGCAGGAGGCCATGATGGAGGAATATGCCTCCATTATGAAAAATGATGTATGGGAGGTGGTGCCCAAGCTAGAAGGCAAGAAGGTGGTTGGATCCAAGTGGATCTACAAGGTCAAGCATGCAGCAAATGGAAGCATGGACAAGTACAAAACCCGCCTTGTGGCCAAGGGGTTTTCACAGCGAGAGGGAGTTGACTATGAGGACACTTTCGCCCCGGTGACCAGGTATTCCTCGATCCAAGTTGTAATATCATTGGAAACAAAGAAGGGCTGGTTCGTTCACCAGATGGACATGAAGATCGCTTTCCTTAACAAAATTGTTGAGGAAGAGGTATATGTTGAGCAGCCAAAGGGATTTGAGGTAGGCAGCAGAGAGACGCATGTGTGTAGACTAAGGAGAGCCTTGTAAGGGCTCAAGCAGGCACCTCGGGCATGGTACTCGAGGATAGACAACTACTTGAGGGAGATGGGTTTCCAGCGGAGCGAGGTTGATCTGAACCTATATTTTCTTGCAGGGGAGGTGCCTCTCATACTGGTGTTATATCTAGATGACCTATTTTCGATAGGGGATGACTAGCTGACAGCAGACTGCAAGGCCAATCTTGCAGCTGAGTTTGAGATGAAAGACCTTTGGTTGATGCATTATTTCCTTGGTCTAGAGGTCTGGCAGCAGGATGGGCACTTCTTCTTGGGACAGGGGAAGTATATAGTGGAGATCTTGTGTAGGTTCAGAATGACAGATCGTAGGTCCATATCCATGCCTCTAGTCATGAACTGGAGGAAGATCGATGCATTAGATTCAAAGACAGTAGACCCCACTGTCTATCGTCAGTTGATTGAATCGCTCATGTATCTGGTCAACACTCGGCCAAATATCAGCTTTGCAATAAACTCTTTGAGTCGGTTCATGGTGGACCCTCGGAGAGCACATTGGATAGTTGTGAAGCATGTGCTTCGCTACCTCAGTGGTACAGTGGAGTATAGGTTGTTATATGAGCGTAGTGGTGGAGTGAGATTGGAAGGCTTTACAGATGTTGATTAGGCAGGATGTGCAGAGGACAAAAAGAGTACTTTGGGTTGTTTTAGCATTGGATCGAGCATCATTTCCTAGTTCAGTAGGAAGCAGAGATCAGTGGCATTAAGCTCTGTTGAGGCAGAGTAAATGGTTGCTAGCTTGGCAGCATGTCAGGCATTGTGGCTGAGGAAGCTACTCTTGGGATTGTTCAAGCAGGAGCTAGAAGCTAATGTGAGTCACTATGACAATCAGACTTGCATCAAGCTCTCTGAGAATCCAGTGTTTCATGATCGTAGCAAGCACATTGACATCAGGTATCACTTCATCCAGGATTGTGTACAGAGAGGAGCCGTGAGGCTTGACTACATACAGACTGATGAGCAGATAGTAGATATTTTTACCAAGGCATTGAGCAGGCAAAAGTTTATGACGTTTAGAGATCATATGGGGCTGAGGCAGAATCCCTTCCTTGCTAAGAGGGAGTGTTGAGAATGTAGCAAGGAAGTTCGTCCACTCATTGCAGCGTCTTAGCATGGTGGAGGACAATGAAACATTAGCGAAAGTCGATTAATTAAACTTTTCCCTAAGTCCAACTTAGGAAAAGGACTGTAGATGTGTTATATTTTTAGGTTGACTTTATTGAGTACCTTTTCTAAGGTTTAAGTGAGAAATAATTTAAGTTGTAGTCTTTTAATCTTGACCATTGATCTCATCATGAGGGAGAGAGTTAATCTCAGCCATCAATTATTTTGGGATTAGGGTTTCACTTGCTCAATGAAGTATAAGGAAATCGACTTGGCTAAGGGGGCGCATTATTCATAGAGTGAGAGGGCGAATTTCATTGGAGAAGAGAGATTTTCCAAGGATTTGTTGGACAAGTATTGCAAGGAGACAGAGGAGGTCATTTTCCAAGTGAATTGAATTACTTCATCAGCATTTTGCAGAGGTTTCACTTCAAATCTGAGAGGGATGTGCAGGGTGACGCAGTCTTGATGTAGGGAACCGTACCACAGCGTAGAGGCTCACGTTTTTGTCATTACTAAGTTGTTCTGGCCTGTAGAAATTTGTGGCGTGGCTGTACGACTTGTTGGGGAAGAGTTTCGTTGGGGTCTACTCAGCCATTTCTGAGGATCAATTTATTTTGTAAGATATCTCTATATTTTCCTGATGAAAAATAATAAAATCCACAAATCTATTGCACTGGTTTTCCCTCCGGGGTTTTTCGAGGAACGATTGTCCAAAAATATTTGTGTACATGTCATGTGATTGTTGTTGTCTTTTTCCTCTAAGTTCCTGGTTATTATTTCTACTATGCTTAATTTATTTGTGGAAGAAAACCTAGCATAATCAATTAAATGAAAATTTAATTGGTTTAAGTGAACTGGGTTTAGAAAAATTTCACACTCATCACCCTTTTGTGCTTGACTTATCTTTGTTTTGGTTTATGATGAAGCACAAAGGTAGGTGTTGTGATACAATGCTAGCATGGTTGTACTAGTTATATGATTATACCTAGCATTAAGAATAACCTAGATTAGATAGGTAGGTTAGGGTAGGCATTTGCATCTTCCATGTCATGATTTGCATACATGCTTATGATTTACATGTTCTCATTTTACATCTTGCATGATTGCTATGTCATATCTTTTGCATATTCATATTGATGTGTTAGAATAAAAATATTGGAAAAAATTTCTTTCAAGCATTTACTTTCAGTTTTTGATAGTTAGAAATCTTTTTTTTAAGAATAAGGGGTGATAGCACCACCCTAGATACTCTGATGATTTTGCTTGAGTGTGTAGGCACAGGTC
>ML836039.1:0-32107 GCA_009831015.1 Picea engelmannii
TAATTATACCTCCTAGTCTCGTATATATACCAATGAGATATTTTCATTTTGAATCATCTTGTACTTGAACATTTAAGTGGGGTAAAAAGAGGTTGCCCCCTCGAAGAGGCTTATTATCTGAAATTATCCCTTTTTCAAGATGTTGAGTACTTTTTCTGAGGTTTTTCTATGCTATATTGATATTTGGTTCTTAACACTCCTCCTATCCAAAACACCTGTAAAATATACATTACATTTATCAGAGACCATCTTAGTGTAACCATTATAGGTGACATTTGTGCTTCTCAAACGTTGAAGCACCCATTTCACTTCAGCACCTGAATTTGTCACATATCTGACAACATCATTGGCATGTGAAATATCTGGTCTTAACCATTTCATCACATACAACAGACCTCCTACTGAGCTTACACGAGACATAACCTTTTCTTCTTTATAGACAGGCCCTATGCTTGAAGAAAACTTAT
Source organism: Picea engelmannii (assembly GCA_009831015.1). Classification (NCBI taxonomy): domain Eukaryota; kingdom Viridiplantae; phylum Streptophyta; class Pinopsida; order Pinales; family Pinaceae; genus Picea; species Picea engelmannii. Next base: position 468 of record ML836039.1, read on the forward strand.
AATGGAAAGAAAGAGGGATATAAACTGGTTTTACAATGTTCATATTGAACTCCAACCAGAGATTACCATTACAATCTCTGTATATTTTCATGCCCTTAATTTGTTTTCCTGCCCCTTGATCCCTAATCTGAATTGTCCTGTCCACCTGAGTCATTTTCTTACTAATTTTATCCATGCTTCAGCTTGCATCGAGCATATCATCAACAAAGAACATCAAGACTATGAATGTGCTATAAACTGTATAGTCATTCCTACCCTTTGAAAAATTCTGACTCACTATGAAGGATTCAAGCATCTTGTACATTTGTCTCGGTACCATTAGGCCATACAATGAATTACCTAGCTTGCAAACAAATTTACCATTGCGATTTTGAATCAACCCTTTTGGTTGTTCCATACATACAATATCTCTGTCAATGATGACCTTGTGAGAAGTAGGATCCCACACACAACATCCCTTTATACCATCATCACAACTTGTAGAGATATAAAACAAGCAGGAATACAGAAAAAAAGATTTTAAGTCTAGAACTGATTTACCTCTTACCAGTACCTGCAATTATTTCTTGTTCTTATGACCTTGATGCTTATGCCTTAAACAAGAAGATACATTTGTCACTTCAGATGCCACTTCAGTACAGTCTTCCAGCTTATAAAGGTTATCAACCTTTGTTGCCTTCATCACTACTAAATTCCCTTTCGACACTGTGAGAGCTCCACCTTGACATGTATACTTATATCCACAAGAATCCAACACACCTAATGAAATCAAATTTGATTTAAGCTCAGGTACATATCTAACATCCATTCATTCCCTAACAATACCGTCGAACATCCTGAATCTAATACTGCCAACCCCAACAATTTTACAACGAATACCATTTCCCATAAACACTACACCCTCATCAACAGATTGGTAAGAAATGAACCAATTTCTATGTGAGCACATGTGGTGGGAGGCACCTGAATCCAACTATTATTCTTCCTGATATTGTAAATTACTAGAAATGGATAAAACATGATCAATTATACCTGAATTTGTTACAGTCAAATTTGCTTCCTTCGTAGAGTTTTCCTCAGATTCCTTTCTCTTCCAACAATCTTTCTTGAGATGTCCTGTTTTTCCACAGTGCCAGCATTTTTCTTTACCCTTTCTTTGTCTTGACTTAGATCAAAAATAACTTCTCTCATTCTGCTCTTTAGTTCAACCTCTGATCAATATCGCCTCTGAAGTTGAGGTTTCTTTACTAGATTTTATCCTCATCTCCTCAACCAACAAAGCTCCCACAACAGAGTCATAATCTAAAACATCTGTTGAGCTAAAGCTAATAGAGGTGACTAGATTATCCCAAGACTCAGGAAATGAACACAACAGTGTAATAGCCTTATCCTCATCTTCGAATTTAACTTCCATACTAGTCAATTGAACTATAAGGGTATTGAAAGTATTTAAATGGTTAGAAACTTTTGTACCTTCTTTCATCCACAAACTGTATAGATGTCTCTTCAAGTAGATTATGCTCATCAAGGACTTCATCATATATAGACTTTCAGTCTGCTCCATAAGCCTGATGTTGTATCCTCTCCTACGATATTAAATAGAACCTCATTCGTCAGACATAAATGAATGGTGCTAAGAGCTTTCACATCCATATCCTCTCATTCCCATTCCGTCATGGCTGTTGGTTTCTTTGACTTGTCTGCCAATGTTTTTTGCAATCCTTGTTGCACCAATAAATACCCCATCTTAAGCTTCCATAGCTCAAAGTTGTTTTTATTGCTGAACTTTTAAACTTCAAACTTCAAACTCTGCATCTTAGCCATTAGCACAAAAAATCTCCTAATATCCACTGCTTATAATAACCAAGATCTTTTTAAAATGTGAAGAAATAATAGTATCAACCCAAAAATATTTAAAAAGTTTACAAAAACACCTTTAAAAGGTTTAATAAAAAATGTTTTAATAAAAAAAAAAACCTTTACTTTAAATCTTTTACTCTTAAAAAAAAAACCCTTTTATTTGTTTACTTTATTCACCTTCACCCACTTGACTTGCTTGTTGACTTGTTCACGTTTCCTTTTAAAAATAAAAAAAAGTCACTTGTGCACAATGCTTCATACCTTAAATTATATGAAAAACATGGGAATTTAACTCTTCACACCTCAAGCTTCATACCTTAAAGGGAGCCGCGGCACTACACCTCATGTTTCCACTGCGGAGAGTCCGCACCTCTCAACACACTCTGGGTGCGGAAATCTTATTAAATTTATGCACTATTCCTTTACTTCAGTTGCGGAAATTCCAGTAATTTTTGTGAGGTCGAGTAAGTCTCCGCACCCTTCCAGAGGAGGGATCTGCGGAAATGTTTAAATTGACGCACCCTGTGGTATTTTTGAGAATTTGAAGTTCTTCTAATCAGCTTTGATACTATTTGTTAGAATTGTTAGTGCAGAAAACACAATTCACAGTGTGATAATTAACAATCACATATATAAGAAATAGATAGGGATTTCACGAGGTTCTCCCAAACATTAGGTTACATCCATCAAGCATAGGCATCGGTTGTCTTCTTATTCAGATTAAAGTCTCTTATACACTCAGTCTCTCACATTCAGTGGTTTTTACCTCTACAACATTACATGTATTTATATACATTTACAAAAAATTGAATAATAAATGCAATCCCTATCCATATTCTAAATTGATCTATTTGGTGATAACCAACCCAAAATAATAAAATCCAACTCTATCCTTGAAAAAATTGGTTGTCACCAAATCCCAACAAAATGTACAAAATGTTTGTTTTTAGATTAATTGGCGACTATAATCTTCTCTACAGGCCTATTTATTTCATCTTAGAAATGAGCGGATTTTCGATACAATGATGGATTTAGACAATTGAAGGGACGCTGTACATTGTTTGGAAATTGAAATAACCAAAATGACACCAAAGCACGTAAATTTCGAAACAAAGATTTGTATTTTTTTTTTTTGCCCAAAGCATTTTTTCCTTTCCATTGCAATCAATATCTACAAAACTTCAACTGCTAAAACCGTACTCGCATATTTCACCATATTCTTTTATCCCAATTTCCATCAAACTCTGCTTTATTTGCATTTACAACAGATAAATCCAGGGCAAGAACTTTGAAGCTCATTACATGGATGTAAAAATCAGAACACTGCCTACTCGGGAATGTCTACAGATGTTAGGTTAAATGCCAGCAGCTTTAGAACCGAGTATTCCTTATCTACAGTTTGTTTCGAGGAGTATATGTTAATACTCTCAGTAGCCATGATCTTCTTCACTGAGTTTGTCAAGAATAGCAACCAGCCCAAAAACGAATGCTTGATCAACTCCTGGTCGCACTGCAACGCTGTATATGTCCTTCACATCCTTTAGTGCAGTATTCACAAAGAACCTGTACAACATTTAATATTTGGGTCATTTAGCTGACTAAGCAGAAAGAGAGAGAAGGATAATGGGACTACCTCTGCAGCAATTGCACCGGAGTGATCGTAGACGCCACAATCTCGTTCAGTGAAACTACCCACAATCTTGTAGTCCCACCCCGTTTTATTCTTGTCTGAATTAGTGAGGGAGACCTTAATGGGGTTCTTCTGGCAAYAAYTAACGGCAGAAGCGGTTGATAAATTGTGAAGGACAGAGAAATGCAGAGAGAAAAGAATAGTATATTCAAATGTATGAAGAAGTACAGAACAGAATTGAAGAGATCTGAAGAGCTCCAAACAATAGGAAATAGCTGAGCTTATATATGCTCAAAGCAAGACAAAAATAGAAAGTACAACTGTCCAGTACAGCTGGCAGTGTACGGTTATACTGTTGAGGGTACAATATATTTAACAGCGGTGACCTTAAAAATGGGTTTGTCGTGCTSATBTATCTCGTCGSGAACGAAGCCTTTCCATTGCGTTTGAAAGCAGAAAACCTGCACCACGCCAACCTGGAAAATCCATACATACATCCAACAATGCTACTGTTATTATTTTCATTATCATTATCGATTTCTAAAAAACGATTTGTCTCTTCCAGTCATATAACCTTGCGTTCCATGACGAGTATAGGTTTCCCTTCGCCGTCTTTCAGAACAGCTCGGTTTTTAAACATTGAACCGCATCCCTCCACTCTGAATACTTCGTTGCCTCCACAATATGTGACCACAAAGCCGCCGCCATTAACAACACACGGCCTCTTCCTCACAATGAATTGTGTTTCTGAAGTAGAGCAGAACTGTTTGCTAACTACAGGCTGAATTATAACACTGGCACTGTTTCCATTCATCTTTTCTTGTTTTCAGTCCTCGAATTGCTTATCACATCGATATATCGCAACATACATCATTTTTCTACTGAAAATCTGCTTCAGAAACTTAAAATTTAAGCATTCTAAGGCAAATCTTCTTTTGGAAACTTAAAAGTTAAGTAATCTTTGAATGATAAAATTCTCCATAGCTGTTGATTGGCCAATAAGATCGGCGGGATACTGCACGAGGTATAGGTTACTATATAGATATTGCGTGCATATTCGTTACAGGTATGTTTTATTTTTTTAATGTAAAAGAAACGTAAGATTCCTGCAAATCTAACCTAATCGCACAAACTTTTTGACTCTACCTCAAATTAGGAAGCCAGACTTCAGAAGGCACGGAGATTGCGTAATAATCAACCTTCAGTGGCTTTTAAATCAATCCCATCTCGAGCGAAAATCTGTTTACAGTATGCACACCAACCCTTCAAGTTTCTTAGCAACGTCATTTTCATTCAATATTTTAAAGCTAATTGTGGATGAAAAGTATTATAATTATTAGATACAAACAAAACTATGATCATGGATTTGAAAGCGCAGGCAACAAGTCAAAAGTATAATACCATGGCAACTACATGAGAAGTTCACAATCTATCCATTAACCCTGATTAAATTTAAATATGAACCTTTACAAAGGGTATATCCGTATTTATATTTATTCAATAGTAATATATATGCTCAACATTATTATAAGAAATAGAATTCAAAAGTATAAAAAAATAAATTATATAAATGTATATAAATAATGAATCAATCATTTAATATAATTCAAAAGTATAAAAGAATTAACAAAAAGTCTCTCATGTATCTTCATGAAATTGAATATATTCTTAAAAGAAGAAAGTGGAACAACAATTAACAAAAAGTCTCTAATTTATCTTCATGAAATGGAATATATTCTTAAAAGAAGAAAGTGGAACAACAATTAAATTGGGGTTGGATAAATAAAATGAAGAGAAAAGGAACTTGTGGTGTTTCCAATGTCATAGAAATGAGACGTAGTTGTCATTCTTTGTCACCTTTAGTAATGTCGGACTTGAAACATATGCACATCTCAATGGAGAACCCAGTTAAGATTGAATGACAAAAAAATATTGAAATAGTCCAAAAAGTCTAATCACATTCAAAGGTGGTTGAATTCGCATTGATTTTGATTTCATAATTTGCCATCATCACATTGTTGCCATCACATGGCAATATTGTTCTTTGGACACACCAATCTACACATTTTTATTTTTATTCTTATGTTTTTACTTGACATATGTGCTCAAAAATACATATGTGCTAAAAAATATTTACTAGTTGTCATTCTTGATCATCAATTCCACTCATGCAATTTTTTTAAATGTTGGGGTTGGGGTTAGAGAAAAATTCATTAATTGATTAGGGATCAAAACTATATGTATGTGAGGTAAATTTTTTTTAGATATGGAGATAAGGATCTAAGTGCTAGAGTATTACTCTCACAAAGGTTCTAGTATTAGTTAACATATTTGATAATTATTTCTAAATTTTGAGTTGAATATCCTATTATATAGAAAGTGTGACCTTTGGGGAGGTAGGATAAGTTATCGTTGATACATATTTAATGTTTCTATGATCACATGATACAATGTAGTCGATGTTGTGCAATGCCTTACTCACTTGACTCTGCTTTGGTATATGATCAATAAAATAACACTATAGTGTTCCTTAACCCTTAAACATGAAACACGACTAGGTATCTAAAAAATATAATTGTATTAAATCTGACAAAACAAATAATAAGATGGAATACATAAAATATTCCCTTGTATTATGATAGTCAAAAGAAGGAAATAAATGTTCACTTGCCTCTTAAGGTCGAGCAATCTTTCACTACGAAAATTTCCAGATACAACAAAACATGATAAAACATTCCATTGTCTCTTATCACTTTAAATATATTCTCAATATAAAAACCCTAAATGATATATTCTCAATAGAAAAACCTTAATTGATTGTTGTCCCATCACCAGTGTGTACCAATTTCCTAGTGGGCCTTATAAAGTGGACCCTTTTAAACCAAATAACTATACACTACTATCTAATGGGCCTTATTCAAAGAGGATGGACACATACATCAATTGACTAAATCCTAGGTAGATTAAAGTAGGGAGGTTAGGGTAGGAACCTAACATGCCCTCTTCCTTCAAAACAACATTTTCCTCAAGCCTGAATATGAGGAAATTGTTACAAAATCGAGGTTGGTTACCATGTGTATCCTTAGGCTGCATATATTTCCACTGAATGTGTACTTCATAGAACATGTGCTAGTACAATTGGTCCTATCTAGTATCCAATACTATGTCTAGTTTGAGCTAAATGTGGTCTTCTTCATAAAGTTTCGGTAAGCTAGTTAGCACCTTGCACTTCGATCCCATGACCTTCTTCAAACAAGACATATGAAATAATGGATGAATCTCGGAGTGGGTTGAAAGAGCCAACTTGTAGACCACTTTCCAAATGCATTGAATGTTCTCATAAGGTCCATAGAACTTTGGTGTTAATTTATTAGGCATTTTGTCTTTGAGTAATGTGTGTTTATAAGATTGAATGAAAAGAAACACATGATCTCTTCCCGCGAAAGAGAATTTAGAGCAGTGTCATTCTAGTTGTCGCTTCATTCTATTTTGAGTTATAACCAAATTATCCTTAAGTGTGAGAAGAATGGATTCTCTAGTGTAGAGTGTGTTATCCACTACCTCAACCTTAGAGGTTCATGTGTAGTATACATGGGGGGGTTATATGGGGTACCTAGGGAGGTACCTAAGGGGAATAATAATAGTTAGGTAGCTATGTATGGAGGCCATTTCTAGTAAATATGACCCATGTAGTAGCGTGAAAGAAATAAATGTAAGAAGTCTTACTAGAAGGTTCCACCTACTAGAATGTTCCTGGGAGGTACATAGTACTACAAATAAGTAAAAGAAATGTAATGGATGTATGGTGAAGAATACTATAATTGCATAAAGTTTTGCTTGAGGAGTTCATTTCTTCCTTAAGGAATAATATGTGGTGTTACCCTACCACAAGGGTTTTATCTACAATTCTCATGTTCATTTTGTGTGAACGATTTGGTTTATTTTATGAAGTTAATGATTTATCTTCTATATTTTATTGTCATGTTGATTGAGTACATAAAAATTGGTATCATATCCATTTCTTGGGCATGAAGTGGGATATGTTTTTCTCTTTTTATGGATTTCTTACAGAAAAAGAAAAACACCAACATTTTGGTCTATTTTTTTTAACTTTATATACAAAATTTGAAGAAAAGAGCCATATATTTGAATTCGTCTCCAAAAAATACCCAATTTAAAAAAAACAAATCACTAAAATGGAGTATAGGTAGTGAAGTTATTGATGATATAAAATCAACTATTTTTAGGGATTTTCAGTGATGTCCATCTAGTTTGAAGATTGGATATATTTGGACATAGTGTATAGATTTCATTCAAACCAGAGGCAATAGATCCAGAGAAGACGCGTCGTTTCATAATTAGGGTCATAATATCCAATTTGATAAGTATACCATAAGTTATGGTCATTTTATCTTTTCAACCTCAAACCCTAACTACATAAAGGAGATCTGTTGGAAAGTAAGTGATTTTTTTTTAAAACCCTAGTTCTATTTTTGGGTTATAGCAAGCAATATGTAGTTTACAGGAAATGATAATGGTCCTAGTATTGAAGAGTACATAAAATAGGATAAGTCCTCACTGGGAATGTATTAGAGACTAGCTCTCCCTCCTCAATTTGATGGTGATGCAATCATTTGGTAGAATTTTCTTAACTATGAGAAGGTGATGGGACTTTCAAATGAACAATATTAAAAATTGGTTTTAGACAGATGGTCTCATGTTTTGAAGAATGAAAAGAAGAGAACTATGGATTTAATTTCATGTGAAAACCTCATATTATAGGTTCATGGATGTATTGAACAATATAAGGTCATTATTTCCATTAAACCTAGTTGTAAGCATAATTTCATCAATGTTAATTTGGATAAAATATTGCAGGTACCCACAATCAATATTCAAAGAACAGATTTTTAGGGTGAAAATTTTCAAATTTTTAAAGATTTGAAGATCACCATGGATAAATATACATTGCATTCATATTTTTGTGCTCTAGTTATGGGTGATGTGGACATGGTTTTAGGTATCCTTCCATGGAATCAGTTGGTACAAATAATATTAACGTGAAAAAAAATAATTTGAACCTATGGTACAAGAAAAACAAAATTACATTGAAGGACATTTCTCGTACTAAACAAGGAGGGCCCAAGGGGGCAGCAAAGGAAGTTCTTGTCAGGAAATAAAATTCAGTACCTAATGACATATAAGATTCAGAAGAGAAAAAAATTGAATCATAAGAAGAGCCTATAAAAACACATTAAAAAAATCCCTAGAAAGGGCATAAACAAAAAGTAGAAACCAAGGAGATAAATGTCTCCAAGGAACCACATGTTGAATAATCAAAAGAAGAAGAACTGGTAGCTATGGTTGTTGTATATCGTCACCCCCACCACTCAGAGAAACAATATTCATCAAGGATATTCACGTTTCACTAGGATGGATGGAGGCTTGTGATTGGTACCAGATGGATACATTGCTTAGCCAATCATATTGTATGGTTTCTTGACATGTTTCAAGGACGAAACATGTGAAGTGGAATGGAATGTGGTATACCTAGGGGATAATATGGGGTAACTAGGGAGGTATGTAAGGGGAATAATCATATTTGGGTGGCTATGTATGGAGAAAATTTCTAGTCAATAAGGCCCATGTATTAATGTGAGAGCAATACATGTAAGAAGGCACACTAGAAGGATCCACCTAGTAAAACGTTCCTAGGAGGTAGATAGTGCTATAAATAAGTAGAATCAATGTAATTGATAAATGATGAAGAAAATCAAAATTGTATCAAGCACTTCTTGAGGAGTGCATTCCTTCCTTAAGGAATAATATATAGTGTTACCCTACCTCTAGTTTTGTATCTAGGATTCTTGTGTTCATTTTGTGTGAATGATTGTGTTTATTTTGTGAAGATAAGGGTTTCTCTTGTATATTGTATTTTTATATTTATTGAGTACATAAAATTTAGTATCAGAGCTCTTTCTTGAGCACAAAGTGGGATATTTATTTTTCTCCTTTTGTAGTTTTTTTACAGAAAACGGAGGACAACATTATTCTAGTTGAGTTTCGAAATGTTTTGTAAAAACTTTGAAGAAAATAGGCATAGATTTGAATTCCTCTAAAAAAAATACACAATTTCAAAAAAAGAATAATCCAAAGTGGAGTATGGGAAGTGACATTATTGGTTATTTAAAATCAATTGTTTATAGGATTTTTTTTAGTGACAACTATGTAGTTTGCAGATTGGAAATCTTTGGATAGAGTGCACATATTTCATTCAAACCATTTCTTGTAGATCCAAAGAATTCATGGAATTTCATAATTTGGGTCATAATAGCCAATCCAAGAAGTGTAATAGAAGTTATGGTCATTTTATAATTTTATCCTCAAACCCTAGCTATGTAAAGGAGCTTCATTGGAAAGTAAGTGAATTTTCTTTAAAACTGTAATTCTAGTTTTGGGTTGTAACAAGAAATATGTATTTTACAGGAAAAGATGATGGTCCTAGTATTGAATAGCACATAAAAGAGATGAATTCCTCACTGGGCATGTATTGGACAATGGCTCTCCCTCTTCAGTAGCATGGTGTTGCAGCCATTTGGCAAAATTTGCTTAACTATGACAAGGTTACAACATTTTTACATGAAGCATATGAAAAGTGTTTTTAGACAAATGGTCTCATGTTGTGAAGAAGCATAAGAAGAACACTATAGATTTATTTTCACGTGACAACATCATATTATAGGTTCATGGATGTATTCAACAAGTGAAAGTCATTGTTTCCATTAAACCTAGTAGTAAGCATAAATTCATCAATGTTAATTTAGATAAAGGATTGCAAGTAACCCCAATTAATATTCATAGCACACAAGTTGAAGATGAAAATGTTCAAATTTTTAAATATTTGGAGATCACCATGAATATATATATATATATATATATATATATATATATATATATATATATATATATATATATATATGGTATATTCATATTTTCATGTTATAGTTATGAATGATCTAGATATAGTATTAGGATATCCTTGGATGGAATCAGTTGGTATGATTTATATTAATGTAAAAAAGATGTTTTTGAAGCTATGGTACAAGAAAAAGAAAATTACATTGTAGGACATTTCTCTTAATGAGCAAGGAAGGTAAGAGAGGGTAGCAGAAGAAGTTATTGTTGGGAAAAAAAATACAATACATAATGACACATTAGGTGAATAATATGGGATTGAATAATAAGAAGAGCCTAAAGAAGCACTTGAAGAAAAGACACATAAAGGGAATAAACATAAAGCATAAGCTAAGGAGCTAAATGTCTCCAAGGAACCACATGTTGAAGACTCAAAGAAAGAAGAACCAATATCTAGGGTTGCTTTATATCATGACCCCCACCACTTAGAGAAATGATAGACATCAAGGAAAGGGTATGGGTAACAAAAACCATACTATGGATCTACAAGGAACCAAAAAGGAAACCAATGTGGACGCACATGGAGGAATAACAACAATGCATGGAGATAACATAGGAGCCATCAGAGTCCAAATCAAGGTGGCAAGGAAGTAGTTGGACCCCATGTTCACATATAACTAGGATGGAAAAATGCTCATTGTTGGACCGAATATGGTTAATATAGTGATGTCGATTGGATCCTTTTTGACCAAATGTGTATATGTATTTTTCTATTTTAAAGTGTTTTGAAGAGTTTTTGTGTTAAAACGCCATGATTCATACCAGGTATGCATGATTCCTATTTTATGATGGTTATGGGTGTAATTCAGCATGTTTTAACGATTTCAGGAAACTAATTCGCATTCTATGTGTCACGGGGGAAAATTGCAGCTCATTTTTGCATCCGACATTCCATCCAGTACTCCATTCGACACTCAGTTCGGTACTCCATCCGACACTCCATCCTGCACTAAAACCATGGGCGATTTGGCAGTTATCATATCGATGGCCAACGATGGGTGAACCAAAGACATGGGTTTTTCTTGTGCTCGTGGCCTCCAGCTATTGAGATTTTGACAACTCGATTCGGTTTGTTATGTTGGGCGATTATTGACTCGCCTTGTTTCTAGAAGCCACCAATAGTTAGGATGCTTTGAATGTGATTTTTTTTTTTAGAGAAGGTCGACCCTTCCAGTGGTCGACCTCTCATCTTGTAAATTTATAAATACCACCTCAATGGTCAAAGAGATAGTGTTAGAGAGAAAAAGATAGTTCAACTATGTTTTTCTATTTTCAGACACATTTTCCTAATACTATGTTAATTTGGATTTCTTATTTTAATGTTGAATTCATGTTGTTGAGCTCGTGGTTCGTCTTTCAAGAGTATCCATGACTTGTTGGGGGGGGGTACCAACAGTCTGGGTGAATATCTAATTAGTTTTCTTGTGAATTGAATAGTGTAGTCGTCATTTTATTTATTTCCTGTACATGAGTTTTCATTATGCTTCTTTACTGTATAAATTGTTGTTTATAATTTAATTGTTTTAGTTTAGTTTTGCAGGTTATTGTGGAGGCTAGCATTAATATGCAATGACTTTTTAATTAGTAGGAACTAGCTTGCAAGATTAGATACTAACCCCTGTGTGTAATTAGATGATACTTAGATTTTTTGTATGCTGAAATAGAATTTAAAATAGATCTAAAACATGGTATTTAGTTCATGACTTCTTTGGCAAGGTTTTGGTGGATGGATAGTTGTTAGTTTTAGTTTTCATTTTCAGTTTGCTTATCTAAATGTTGTTTAGTTTTGCTTATCTAGTTGTTAGTTAGTTTTCTCATCTAATTTATTGTCATATGATGAAATATAAAATAGGATTCAATTTTTTTTTTTATGAGCATTTCCTCCTTTGCAATTTGAATTGTTAAAATAGGATTATTTTAGTTTACTTTATGCAATTTCATTTTCTAGATCTAGGTTGCAATTTTAATTCGAAGTTGATTATTAAGTTTAGTTTTCAGTTATGAATCTAAGTAGTATGAATTTGCTTATATTAATGTAGAATGCATTTGAATTTAAGATAATAGTGTTTTTATGTTGTTGATGACTAGTGCATAAATTGAAGAATCACATGGATATGCAGGATAGTTGATGTTGCTTCTATAATGGTTATGTTCTCATTGGATTGTATAATTCACACTTTTCACTTTGCTATCGAAGTCAATATTGAATTTATCCCTCTTGAGTTATCGTTAATTGTTAAATTCCATCGTGATATCATAAGACACCGGAGACATAACCATCAACATTATATTTGATTTTCCTTGCTTTTATAGATTAGAGGATAGTTTCCTTTCTTTTTAGAGAATAGTCTTCTTGCTTTGGTAGATTAAAGAATAGTTTCCTTATCATAGAATAAATAGTAGTTGTTGATGCTTTGAATTTAGTAGATTAAGATTTCCTTTTATAAATTAGAAGTTATTGTGAAATTTAATTTAAGAATAGAGTTCACTTGCTTATTAGTTTGATTAGTTGCTTATTGAGTAATTTTGATTAGTTTACTTATTGTAGAAGTTATCATAGGTTAGTTAGTTGTTTTCTTGCTTGTTTACTTTCTTTAATAGGGTAGTTTCTTGCTTGTCTATTTTTCTTTGATAGGGTAGTTTCTTGTCTATTTACTGTCTTTCATAGGATAGTTGCTTATTGAATTTGAACAAGTTAATTAAAGTAGTTTGTTGTTGTTATTTCTTATTAGGTAGATAGTTTGCTTTCGCTTATTGTCATGATTAAGTTAATTTTTTTTAAGTAGGGTTTTCATTTGCTTTCTTAGAACTATCCATAGATCCCTTGTTCAAAGGTTACTTAGGGTACATAGTTTAAGTTTCTTAGTAGGGTTTGATCATTAGTAGTCTTTGCTTGAGTAGATTAGCCCTTCAATATCTTGTTTCCTTAGTTAGACTATACTACCTCTAGCATTTTTTCCTTGGCACATATAGTGCTACAACTCTAAGTTTACTTACCCCAGGTTGACAATTTAATTGAGGGTTTTTAGTGTTTTTTAGTGCATATAGAATACCCATCATTTTTGGCGTCATTTCCGGAGAGTTGTCTCAAGGTAGGAAATAATTAGAAAATAGATCATTTCTAAACCTTAGCATTAGTTTGGTGGCGGGGGGAATTTAAGACAAGAGGTAAGAACCTACGCATCTGCTATAGAAGGTTCCCCCAAACCCAATGGTAGTTTTGCCTTTTTTTTTTTTTACTTTCATGAATAGACCTAGAGACCCAAAAGGTAGATACGTTAAATCTAAATCAAATCTTTCAACCAAGGTTCTTTCCGACCTTTTTGAGGGAAGGAACGTTCCACTCTTAAATTTCACAGACCGATACCGAAAAACAGGAGCTAGCTCAACCCAAAGAGCTAAAGTAGTCTAATACAGGGAGCACTATAGAACAAAAAATTGAAGCATCAATGATATTGGGACAGGAGGCAAGAACACTTGAGCCTTTCGCAAAACCAAACAATACAACCTTTGTTTTCTTACCACCATCAGGAGATCCTAACTTTAAAGACATCATAGACCCTAAATAGGTGAATACCTTGTATGGTGTTTCATCCAACATAATTGTCTCTCAAATTGACATAGAAAATTTGGCACCAATAACCTCAACCGGCTTGAGTAGAGTCCTAGACACCCAAACAATAGGAAGACCTTCCCATCAGAGGGATACCTTGTTCTCTTCAAAGATAAAACCACTTAAGTACTCTCTTTTTGGAAACCAACCTAGTATGGATGATCGGGAGGATCACAACAATGTAAGACACAGGGAGGAAGAAGAAGTTGGAAACCAAACCGAAACTACCTTCGGTTTTCCAATTTTGGACACCACCCTAAATGTCAATATGAGAAATATTTCTCTCTCAGTAGTGCCTACCTTTTATGGTAAAAGAAATGAAGATCCAAACACCTTCCTATTTGAATTTGATATCTTGTGTAGGAGCTACAACTATTTACAAGATGCCTAGAAACTAAAACTCTTTCATGCCACCCTCAAAGACTCTGCAATAAGATGGTTCATGGGGTTGGGATAATCCATTATTAGGCCTTGGAAAGCCATGAAAGATAAATTTCTTAAAAAGTACCAAGATTATTGCAAGACCAAAGAGTCCCGTAATGACATCTTTAAAATCCAACAATTAGAAGATGAGAATCTCAAGGACTATATGGAACGGTTTGCATACATCTCCCAGAAGTCAAAATACCATGACCTCCCAAAGGATGCAGTTAGGGCTCTTTTCCTTAAGGGATTTTTAGAAGAATACCTCTAGATTCTTAACCTGATGGCATCAGGTGGCATCTACCATAAACCATTTTCCAAAATATGTGAAATGTGTAAGAATTACTCAAGGAGTAGAGCTAAAATAGGAAATAATGTTTGAGACCCTTATAATAGAAACTTAAAACCAGTTAGTTCAAGTGGTATTACAAGAGCATCGATAGGGAACCTTTTAGAGAACTTCAAAACAAATATCTTAAGCACAATAGGTTCCCAATTGGACACCCTAAAAATAAAAAAGAATTAGGAGGAGGAAAATACAACAATGAGCATATATTGCATAAGATGCAAAAGGAAGAATTTTTCAAGGGAATTACCATTAGATAACATTTCAGTTTGTGGCTTATGCACGGAGGACCACTCAACTAAAAAATGTCCATAATTTCCCGGTTTATTAGCCATCTATAGGAGTGGGGATCCTGGGGAGTCTTCTTATGCACCTAGGAGGCCATGGCACCCTAAGAACCAACCCACATACCCATATCTACAATCTCAAGTTCCACCTTATTATCAACAACAACAACAACAATGGAACTCACCAAGTTGGAAAACCTGGTCTACACAGTACCAACATCCTTGGCTTCAAGGTTGGAGAGGAGGGCATAACCAAGGAAACCCTCAAGCTCCACATGTCCCTATGTCTAACCATCCTTATCCTCAATCTCCACCAAACACTCTACAACTTCTGCCAAGTTTTGTTCCACTACCTTTACCTCTTATCCTACAACAACAACCAAAACAATATCATAATGCAAGCTCCCCAGGACCAACATTATTACCAACACAATCAGTGTCCAATCCCAATAATAAGTCGACTCAACCTCTTCAAAATGTTGAGATGCAGGCCTTCCTGACATATGTTATTACTGTTGTTCACTACAGGAGATTCAACTGAGGTCTGGAAAAGTTATGGACAAGCAGAGGCCTTCAATAGTCATTCAGGAAGAAGAGGATGAGGAAACCCCCAAACAACCTACAGATGACACTAGGTGGGAAGATGTTATTATTACTAAGGACTAAGAAACCAAGCTTCCCCAAAATGAACCTTCACAAATTGCAAAGGCCCCTCCTTATCCAGACAGATTAATAATCGAGAAACCTACCACCTGACCAGAATTTGACATCTTGAATGAATTGAAGAATATGTGTGTCAATATTCCCTTACTTCATTCCATTAAGGATATTCCAATCTACAGTAAGGTAGTCAAAGAATTGTGTATTAAGAAGCCATGTAGCAAGCAGAAGGATCCTCCAACAATACATTTGATAGGAGAACTTTCTGAGTACATATCATAGCAGCTGCTAGCAAAATATGGGAACCCATGATTCAAACCCCGCAGTGACCATAACCATTAATGAGGTCTCCATTGGAAAAACTCTCATGGACCTAGGGGAAACCATCAATGTTATGACCACTACTACCTTGGATAAATTATAGTTAAAACCTCGTCTTAGACCTACCTCAACCATTGTGGAATTAGCAGATAAGACTAGGGTTATACCTAAAGGAATTGTGGATTATATCATAGTTACTTTAGCCTCATGGGAGTACCCAGTAAAATTTCTTGTCATTCACTCAAAGGAGCCTACCAAAGGCCATCCCGTCATTTTGGGAATACCTTGGTTAGCCACAACCAATGCATTTATTGGTTGTAGAGAGGGAGAAATGAACAGCTCAAATGAACTCTCAATCCAGAAAATCACCATATACCCTCCAACCCAACCTATCATGGAGAATATATGGTGGCTTGAATTTCCATACGATAATGAGGACTAGGAAGAACCTGGATTTCCAAGTGACCATGCATAGGCACTTCAGGAGCACACAATGGAAAATGTGCTAAACTAATTCATTTATGCTATCGCGTGTGTTGATTTTCCACAATCTTTTCCTCAATTTGAGTACATGTTTGGGGAATAATTTCAAGAACAATTGGACCCATTCATTTTGTCTTTGACATATTTTATCTTCGAGATAGATGAGTCTGCCATATCTTATACTATGCCCTACAAGATTAGTCCAGGGAAATTTTTACATATAAACTCTGGGCTAGATGTAGACCAACAAAAATAGTTAGCAAGTATCCTTAAAGAACAATTAGGGGCATTCACCTGGGAATACACTGACATGAAGGGTATACACCCTGACACATGTATCCATCACATATATACCTAAGGGGAAGTAACACCTGTTAGGCAACCCCAGAGAGGGATGAACCTAGCACTCAGATATAGTAAAAGAGGAGATCCAAAATCTATTAAACGTCAGATTTATTTATCCCATATCCGACAGTAAGTGGGTGTCCCCGCTTGTATTCGTTCCAAAGAAAGTGACTGGGAAATGGAGAATTTGTGTTGATTTCCGGGAGCTCAATAAAGCCACTATGAAGGATTACTTTCCTCTTCCTTTCATCAACCATGTTTTGGATACCCTGTCTGGAGAGAAGTATTTCTCCTTTTTAGATGGGTACAACGGGTACAATCAAATTCTCATAGCACCCGAGGATCAGGACAAGACAACCTTTACTTGTCCTTGGGGCACCTATGTCTATAAAGTCTTACCATTTGGATTCTGTAATGCTCCAACCACATTTCAATGAGTAATACTAGGGACATTTGTTAATCTTATTCATGATTTTGTGGAGGTGTACATGGATGACTTCACAGTTTATGGAAACACTTACCAGGAAGCCTTAGATAACTTAGAAAAAATCTTTATTAGATGCCAAGAAATGAACCTGTCTCTAAGTCACGAAAAATGTAAAATGTTGTTGACTGAAGGAGTGGTTCTAGGACATCATGTTTCATCTGAAGGGATAAAAGTTGATCCTGCAAATATTGAGGTCATTGTTATACTTCCACCCCCCAAGACTCAGAAATAGGTGAGAATCTTTCTTGGACATGTCAGATAATATCGACGATTTATTGAAAATTTTACAAAGATTATTGCACCCATGTTTGGATTTTTAATAAAAGAGGTTCATTTTTCTTGGACTGAGCAGTGTCAAACTGCCTTTGAGACCCTGAAAGCTAAGTTGTCTGTGGCACAAGTCCTTATAGGGCCCAATTGGACTCTCCCATTTCACATATCCACTGATGCCTCTGACACCACAATAGGAGTATTAGGTCAAAAAGAAGACCAACAGTCCTATGCCATTTATTTTGTGAGCAAGAATTTATCCCGTGTCAAGTTAAACTACACAGTTACTGAGAAGGAATTATTTCCCATTTTTTACCACCGATTAGAAGTGTGAGTCATCACATTGATCTCATACCAGGAGCCAGTTTGCCAAACAAATCCACGTACAGATTGACGCTGCAAGAGAATGAAGAGGTTAAAAGACAATTCCATGAGTTTTTGGACAAAGGGTTGGCCAGGGTGAGCTTGAGTCCATGTGTTGTTCCAACAGTACTCAGTCCGAAGAAAGACAGAGGCTGGAGGATGTGTACTGAATCAAGGGCAATTAACAAGATAACGATCAAGTACAGGTTTCCATTGTCGAGGTTGGATGATCTGATGGATTGCTTGAGTGGAGAAAAGTATTTTTCAAAGATTGATTTGAAAAGTGGTTATCATCAAATCCGCATGAGAGAAGGCGATGAGTGGAAGACAACATTAAAAAAAAATGAAGGGTTGTATGAATGGCTTGTTATGCTGTTTGGCTTAACAAATGCGTCGAGTACCTTCATGAGGTTGATGAACGAAGTCCTGAGGGAGTTCATTGGGAAATTTGTCATTGTGTATTTGGATGACATACTGGTTTACAATAAGACAGTGGCAGAGCATCTGAAGCATTTGGCTATAGTGATGCAGAGGTTACAGCAGGAGAAGCTATTGATAAATATGAAGAAGTCCTCATTCATGAAGACAAAGCTTATTTACTTGGGGTTTTTTATTTCGACATATGAGTTGAGGATGGATCCAGATAAGGTGGAGGTAATCAAGAATTGGCCATCACCGAAGAATGTATTTGAGGTGAGAAGTTTTCATGGATTGGCTAGTTTCTACCGAAAGTTCATCAGGAATTTTAGTGGAATTAGCGCAGCGATGATGGATACAGTGAAGAAAAGACATAAATCTTTTCACTGGACTGAAGAGGCTGAGAAGAGCTTCAAATTGTTGAAGAGGAAGATTATGGAACAACCAGTTTTGGTGTTGCTGCATTTCCGAAAGACATTTCAAGTGAAATGTGATGCAAGTGGATTTGCAATTGGGGCAATCTTGAGTCAGGAAGACAGGCCGATAGCGTATTTCAGTGAGAAGTTGAATGAAGCGAAAGTGAAATATTCCACTTATGACAAGGAATTTTATGCTATCATACAGACATTGAAGAAACCGAGGCATTACTTGATTCCCAAAGAGTTTGTATTATACAGTGACTATCATGCATTGCAGTTTTTGACTCAACATGAGAAGTTGAATTAGAAACATGTCAAATGGGTTGAGTATATGCATAATTTCACATTTGTGATTAAACATATTTCGGGTACTGCTAACAAAGTGGCTGATGCTTTGAGTAGGAAGTGTTTGTTGTTGCAGGAGTTCCGAGTCAAAACGTCGGGTTTTGATGATCTCAGGGACGTGTACGCAGGTGATCCAGATTTCAAGGAAGCATATGAAGCAGCTAAGAATCCATTTCTCAAAGATAGAAGCCAGTGGGCCGAATACATGATCCAGGAAGGATTGCTATTCAAAGGCAATCAGTTGTGTATTCTGAAATGCTCCATGAGGGAGAACTTGTTAAAGGAGAAACATAGTGGAGGATTAGCATGACACTTTGGTCACGACAAGACGTTTGCAAAACTAAATGAGTCATATTTTTGGCCGGGAATGCGAGCATATGTCAAGAGATTCATGGACAGATGCAGAATTTGCTAGCATTCGAAGGGAAGGAAGTAGAATGCAGGGTTTTATCAACCATTGCCCATATCAGAAATGTCGTGGGATGCAATTAGCATGGATTTTGTATTGGGGTTGCCAAGAACACAAAGAGCTGTTGATTCAATCTTTGTGGTGGTGGATAGATTTTCCAAGATGGCACACTTCATTCCGTGTCAGAAAACCAGTGATGCAACTCACATTGCGAACTTGTTTTTCAAAGAGGTCATTTGACTTCATGGTTTGCCGAAAAGTATAGTTTTGGACAAAGATACTAAGTTCATAGGCCATTTTTGGAGGACCTTATGGAAGAAGATGGTAACTAACTTGTTGTTTAGTTCATCTTATCATCCTCAGACGGGTGGACAGACGAAAGTAGTGAATAGAAGCCTGGGAGACTTGCTAAGAAGCTTGGTGACAGAGCATCACAGCCAGTGGGACAACATATTACCACATGCAGAGTTTGCGTATAATGACTCAGTCAATAGGAGCATAGGGAAAAGTCCATTTTAGGTTGTCTATGGCATGCAGCTGAGAGGAATTTCTGAATTGAGAGATTCAGAACAGACTGTGACTAGGAGCACTAGTGCAGAAGAATTCACAGAGGCAATGAAGGAACTTCACAGCAAGGTGAAGGAGCGATTGCATAATTCAAGCCAGGAGTACAGGCATAGAGCCGATCAACGGAAAAGACAACTTCAATTTGAGGTTGGTGACTTGATTCTGGCACATTTGAGAAAAGAAAGGTTCCCTAGAGGAACATATAATAAGCTGAAAATGAAGAAAATCGGGCCATGTAGGGTCTTGAAGAAACTTGGAGTGAATGCTTACGAGATTGAATTACCCGATGGGATCAGAATTTCTCCGATATTCAACATCTCAGATTTGTACCCATATAAGCCTGATGAGACAGGGACTGGAGATGAGCATCCAGTGATCTAGTGGCGAAAGAAGATGCTAGTTGTAGATAAGCCACAGATGGAACACATACTGGACAAACGAATTGGTAAGAAGACTAGGAGGAAAGAATACTTTGAGTATTTGGTCAAGTGGAAGGACCATCCAGTTGAAGATGCCAGCTTGGAAAACAAAGCGGAGATCCATAAGCATGGACATACCATAGGTGAGCTCATGGAAAAGAGCCCATGAAATTTGTCAAGCGAGGGAGTATGATGCAGGAGCATCACCAACATCAAGCGAGCCAACGTGGAAGACAATGGACAGTTGGACAAGCCCCAGCGCAAATTTTGAAATTTCCTTGAAGATGATGCACCAAACTTAAATGTGATAATTAAATGAAGGTGTACATGTATAATGTAAAGGGACCTTGGGTGATTTTCTCTCGTCCTTAGTAGGTAGAAGGCATTTAAAGTAGTTAATGCAGGTAGATAGAATTTAATTCTAGATTAGACAGTTTCTAGAGCACAAGAGGGAAACGAGATATAGACACCCTCATTGTGTATTGTAACATTAGTGTGTCATGAGCATAGAAGAGCATGCAGAGAGCTGTGTAAGAACACCCATGTACAGATATTTGAATTAATAGAAGAGGTTGATTCAAATTCATGATTTGAATTAATAGAAGTGTAGCTGGGTGTAGGAGCCGTGCAAGGAGTGCGCAGGCCAGGGGAAGTCTTAGGGTTGCGAACCTAAGTAAAGAGTTGGAAGACTGTTGTTACAGGCGTGCGCAGAGTCAAGGAGCTTCAACACTTAGACGTGGTTGAAGATTCGCCGCAAGGAGTGTGTGCAAAGGGGTTTTCTTCCTGAAGACCAAAAGCTGTGGGAAAAGGTCAGGAAGGATAGGCCTTTGAGTTTGTTGGAGAACAGCGAGAACAAGTTGTGACTTGAAATTCGAGGGAAGTGTCACAAGTTTGCGAGCAGGCGAACGGGTTCCATGGAAAGGAACTCTCTGTCCTTTCACAGAATTCATTCTGGAAGGAACAGACGGTCGGTATTCTCCGAGGAGAATCTGTGAATCTCCATGAGCCGTCAGATCTTGTGGATGTGCACGGGAGATACAGTGGTGTATTCCCGAAGGTTTAATCTTAGGACAGACAAAGCATTGATCCAAGTAAGCCAGGACCATTGGATCTACACGTATATCGTGTATCGGGGTTTCGTAGATCAAATCTCCAAATTATTGCAACGGGAATTGCGATATCGTGATCCGCGATATCCCAACGAGCCCAAAACCATCCATCATTTGGGACACGTGTTAGAGGATTCAAAGAAGTCAGGGTTCGGAGCATCAGAGATTTCAGAGACAGGATACTCTTGCAGCTTGGAGTCGCGAAATGCGATATCCCGACGGGAGAGTTGTGTGGGACCACAAGATTTAGAGTGGAAGACAAGTGGCATAAGTCATCGGGGTTTCAAGCGAGAAGTGTCGAGGCATTGATGTCAGGATTCGTGAAACTGCGAAGTCCGAAATCCTGATAGAAGTGGCAGGATTTGAAGGGACAACTCACACATGCATCGGAGTTTCGGTGCATCGAGCATTGGAAGTCGGAGAACCAAGTTGTTGAGCATCGCAAGTAGCGAAATCATGATAGGAGAAGTTTCGACAGGGAAAGGCAAGGGTCAGCGTTGACTTGCATCGAGATTCAGGGTTTTGAAAATCCAATTTCATGTGACCACAAGACTCGCGAAACTGGGAAGTCTGATTTCCCGATCGTTAAGGGAGATCTTTTGAAGAACCACTGTGGGTGTGGAAAATTCTCAATAGGGACTTAGAAGAGCTTTTCAGTTCTTCGGGCCAAGGAAGGAGGAGATCCTGTGAGCGAACGTGCCCTGCGGGTATGACTGCCTCACTATGCCTACTTGGGTGAACCTCATATCTTCTTGCTGGTGTCAACAACACTCATAAATAATAAATGGGGACTGGTATTTAGAGGAGCTGCAAGCCCAAAATATACAATTGAAGGATCCTATGAGAAATTTTAATGCATTCAATGCATGGAAAAGTACATGACATTGAGAGCAAGACAATGTCTATAAAAGTACCTTGGTGTAACCATTTCAAGCTAGAATGTGGAATCTAATTCTTAGAGTGGGGAATAGATAAGTCAAAGCGTGTATTATAATTAAAGTCCAACTTGATATGTATTAAGGTTAAGGGTGATAGTATTAAAACAAATCTCGTAACCTAGAAAATATTGTGTTAATGTGGGAAACATTGCATGATGTATGACTTATGGGTTATCCTCTACTTTGTAAGTAAGTGGAAGGTCTTTAATAAACTTGATTTCAAATAAAAACCTAGCCATAAGCATGGTTTGTATTGATCATAAGGGAGAATTTAACCTTAATAATGCTAAAAGTGAAGTACGCGCCAATGTTATGAAAAAGACATTGACCACTTACAAGTTAGCAAGAGGATGACTCCATGAGGAGGTCAACAAACGCTCAAATTTTCCATAGTGTTTATGTTAGAAGTGGCAACCTATGATGGGTCCTACTCCTAATTCATGTATATTATATGATGAGTGTGTGAGAATATTTGTAACTTTTCTACTGATACTTATTCTTCAGAGAAGGAAGGTCATGTGGTAGTTTACCATTGGCTAGCAAAAGATTGCATAGATAATAGAGAATTTGGTGTGGTGTGCTATTGAAATTTTAGCTAGGTTAGGAGTGTAGCATATGAACGTTGGGTTGCTTCTATACATAAGTATGAGTAGGAAAGGGTCTTGACCCTAGAGAGAGTGTAGTGCGAAGGAGAAAGTTGTGGGTTGTACTTAATCATTATGTAGGTTAGTATGGTGATATTGACAACATAAGACTATAGTGGGTGCTTATGTTTAGTCCCACATTCTAATGAACATTCAAATGGATATTGTAAGTGAGCCTATGTTGCAAATTTAAAACTTTCGTTTAGAATGATAAGTGAAGTATCATGACAATGTGTTTTATTATGTCATAAAGGCATGGCATGGTATATCAACCGAGTTCTATTAGTCATTATGCATGAGTCCATTGTAAGAGGGACGAGTTATATAAATGGGAGGAAACACCCTGAAATGTATTAATTAGTCTAGCAACTACTTGTTCTCTAACAAGGATTTTTCCTATGAAGAAACTCGGTTTGGAAACAAATAAGCAAATAAATAAATCTACATGAGAAATGATGAACACATGCTTCCCATTATTAAAAACGTCTTTCATGGTAGGGAAAGAACTTGGAAGTGCTAGAAATGGACAAGAAAAGAGATAGACACCAAAGTTGGTACGTACTATGTAGGTATAAAGGATATAATTTTGAGATGTAAGAAGTACAATGCTGAGAAGAGAAGACCTCAAGGACAAATGACTAAATATTTTGGAATGAACTCTTGTAGTCAATTTATTATTGATATAAAATGTTCACTAACCCACGTATCAACATAGTGCTCTTTATGTATAGGCATGTTTGTAATAGTGAATTGATGATAGAAGGAAAGATTTTCATTGACCGTGATGAAGAGAGTCCTATACTAGATAATTGATTTGTTTGAGATATAATCTATACAAATTAAGAAAAGAGAGATATTCAGGACAATGGAAAAACAAACAAGGAAGTGATGATATCACATGAAAATCATTTAGTAGTATATTAGTCAATGTTCCTAAGCATGGAAATTTTATGATGGCATATGTATTGTATCACTCAAGTTAGAGTGATAGTAAAGTCAATGATAATTGGTTATAATTTTTAAGATATTCTAGGTATAATTATATGCTTGTCTTAAATTATAAACGAACTCAATATAAGATTCACTTAACTAAAGAACCCATAATGAGATAAGATTCTAATTGGCTATCAAACTAGAAGATTGTACTTTAATATACAACTTAGGAAGAATAAATCTATAAGAGAAGCATGTCGTTTCATTAATTTAATTACCAATGGTAATAAAATAGAGTCAAGACATAGTAAGGTGCCTACTAAATAAACGTAGTTGCAATCAATATATTAATAGCCTCGACATGTTTTAATCAAGTCATTGTCCAATGAGACCAATATAACGCAAGCTTTGTTATCACGAAAGATAAATAGAAGTTGTGTCATAAATTCTCCTCATATTGTGAATGATCATAACTTCGGGACGAAGTTTCTTGAAGAGTGGGTGTATGTAACGCCCCATATTTTGACCTTAGGTAGTCAGAACATTGTTGTTTACTAATCTTAATAATTCAAAGTTTATCATTTGTTTGGAGTCAGTTAGACTTTGTTAGACATTGAGATCTGTACCTCTAGACCTATTTGTATGTTACATGATATATGCTCATGACAAAGATAGTTATTTGATTATTTAAACATGAAAATTAAAATGGGTAAGTTCGGTACATGTTTACCTATTCAAGTTATGTTATGAATGTATAATAGATGCAATGCATGATGTGAATAGGAATACATTTCTTAATTGAGCATCAATGCAAATATGGATTCTTATATAAATTTGTGATGTATCTGCATCAATATGTGTTATTGGTGAACTAACCTACAGGATGATGAGCTATATGATAGCTAAATGACTATAGTATTGAGGTAGCAGGGATGTCGTAGACATTAAGAAGATACTGTATGTTATAAGTTGTACTTTTGATTTAATTTCTAGTTTCAAATATTGCTATGATCTGTGGTAGGTGTGGTTTTGACAAGACACACGAATTTCCCAGAGTGGTTGTCTGATGACGTGACTCTAAGACCAGTAGTTCCACAGTATGGCTTGATGTAGGGTGTTATCCCTAGTTCTATGAGGAGGGGTGGAGGTATTTCCCACCATTTATCCTCCAAAACCTAGAGTTGTGGGAGGGTTGTGTGAAGTCATGCTCCCCTAGATGTGTGATGATGACTGCTAGTTGCCTATTGGGGAAGCTTGGTCAAGATGTATGACACTTCTGCTTACTAGTTCTATCTGGAGTTAGGTCAATATAGTTGATGCTCCATCTTAGTCCAATAGAGGAAAGGATAGGATGGAAGATGGAAGTAGGTTAGGAAGGAAGGATGCTTCAATGTTAGTTGAGAATACTGATTGGGGATTAAAGATGCCACTATTGTTTACTCACTTGGTTCCTACCATGTTTAAAACCCTCTTTGGTTTCCTAATGATATTTTAAGTGTGACTATGAGTTATTGATGAATTAGTATAATTTAGTTCATTAATATTATTAAACAATGCATTACTTGATATGTTGACCTACATGTCTTGGTGATCATATAGTTACTATGCACTAGAAGCAATGATTGGTTATCATTAGTACATGCATGAGATATGTGTCCGCTAGCTACACACACATACCCTACCCATGTACACAAGTATAAGTAATTAATGTATTAACTATTAAAGTAAGTTATTAACTATTTAATTGAATGTTTATTGAATATGTAAATTATATTGCATACAAATATCTAGAAGCATTAAATACTTTCTTGACTTTGATAGATGGTGAGTGTGATGAATTAAATGAGCATGGTGGAGTGTTATGTACATTTTGGGGAAAATTATCAAATAACATTTATTATCTAGCATGAGAATAAAGACTTTTTATTTTATTTATTGTTGTTTAAAGCAAGTCATTTATGTTTAGTTTTATTTTAATATTTTCCCAAAATATCTAGATAAGGGAGGTTGATGGATAATAATGAGGGGGTTGAGGAGACTTGGGGAAGTGTGTATGGAAATTTGATAAATAGGGAGAAGAAGTAGAGAGGAGGGGGAGGATGGAGAGGTTTGAGCATGATGAGAGGTTGTGAAATTCTTGGAAGATATAATTCTTTTGATAGTTTTCTTTGAGCATTTGTGCTTTGCTGTTCTTGGAGTCACGGGCATGGAGGGCCAAGAAACCGAAAGGTTTTCTTGGAGCTAGGAAGCTGGCTAGGTTCCTAGTTGGCAGGGAGGATTCCGTTGTTTCACTCTGGGAAAGAGGGAAAAGAATGCTTGGAAGCGCCTAGGACTACATTACAATTCATGAGCTTCAACAAACTAAGGAAGAGGTATTTTTCAGTGGTATTTGTTGTTGATATTTTGTATATACTTTTGTTTTAAGTTGTAAATCTTAGAGTTAACCTATTACTTAATTCATCATGCTATTTAGATTTATCGTTGAGAAAATGTAGAAGAATTGTGCAAATGAAATGAAATTGTGTTAAAGCAAAAAATTTATTGTGTATGTTTAATGGAAGATTAATAGTTTAACACCATGGATGGGTGTTACGCTTCATGTCCAAATACCTTCATCAATATTGCAGTCCAAAACCCATGACTAAGATTGACATCAATGACAACAACCAGTCTTCCAAAAAGTACTGCCTTCCAGCTTATAAAGGTTATCAACCTTTGTTTCCTTCATCACTGCTAAATTCCCTTTCGACACTGTGAGAGTTCCACCTTGACCTGTATAATTATATCCACAAGAATCCAACACTCCTAATGAAATCAAATTTGATTTAAGCTCAGGTACATATCTAACATCCATTAATTCCCTAACAATATCATCGAACATCCTGATTCTAACACTACCAACCCCAACAGTTTTACAGAAAATACCACTTCCCATAAACACTACACCCTCATCAACATATTGGTAAGAAATGAACCAATTTTTATGTGAGCACATGTGGTGGGAGGCACCTGAATCTAACTCTCATTCTTCCTGATATTGTAAATTACTATAAATGGATAAAACGTGATCAATTATACCTAAATTTAGTACAGTCAAATTTTCTTCCTTCGTAGAGTTTTCCTTAGATTCCTTTCTCTTCCATCAATATTTCTTGAGATGTCTTGTTTTTCCACAGTGCCATAATTTTGATTTACCCTTTCTATTTCTTGACTTAGATCAGAAAGAACTTTTCTCATTCTACTCTTTAGTTCGACCTCTGATCAACATCACCTCTGAAGTTGAGGTTTCTTTACTAGATTTTCATCTCATCTCCTCAACCAACAAAGCTCCCACAATGGAATCATAATCTAAAACATTTGTTGAGGTAAAGCTAATAGAGGTGACTAAATTATACCAAGACTCAAGCAACGAACACAATAGTGTAATAGCCTTATCCTCATCTTCGAATTTAACCTCCATAATAGTCAATTGAACTATAAGGGTATTGAAAGTATTTAAATGGTCAACAACTTTTGTACCTTCTTTCATCTGCAAACTGTACAGTTATCTCTTCAAGTAGATTTTGCTTGTCAAGGACTTCGTCATATATAGACTTTCTAGCCTGCTCCATAAGCCTGATGTTGTATCCTCTCCTACGATATTAAATAGAACCTCATCTGCCAGACATAAATGAATGGTGCTAAGAGATTTTGCATCCAGATCCTCCCATTCTCATTTTTTCATGGCTCTTGGTTTCTTTGACTTGCTTGCCAATGATTTTTGCAATCCTTGTTGCACCAGTAAATCCCCCATCTTAAGCTTCCAGAGCTCAAAGTTGTTTTTACCGCTGAACTTTTCAAATTCAAACTTCGAACTCTGCATCTTATCCATTAGCACAAAAAATCTCCTAATATCCACTATTTATAATAACCAAGGTCTTTCTAAAATGTGGAGGAATAATAGTATTAACCCAAAAATGTTTAAAAGGTTTAATCCCAAAAACCTTCAAAAGGTTTAATAAAAAAGGTTTTAATAAAAAAAAATAACCTTTACTTTAAATCCTTTTACTCCAAAAAACCTTTTATTTGTTTACTTTATTCACCTTCACCCATGTCACTTGCTTGTTGATTTGTTCACGTTTCCTTTTAAAAATAAAAAATCATGCGACTTGTGCACAATGCTTCATACCTTAAATTATATGAAAAACATGTGAATTTAATTCTTCACACCTCATGCTTCATACCTTAAGGGATTTTCTGCACTACACCTCACGTTTCCACTGTGGGGAGTCTTCACCTCTCAACACATTCGGGGTGTAGAAATCTTATCAAATTTACACACTATTCCTTTACTTCAGTTGCGGAAATTCCAGTAATTTTCTATGAACCTATGGTCGAGTAATAATTCTCCGCACCCTTCCATAGGAGGGACCTGCAGAAATGTTTAAATTGATGCACCCTCACTTCTGCAGCTCTTTCGATAATTTGAATCTCATCCAACCAGCTCTAACCATCTCTGATACCACTTGTTAGAATTGTCAGTGCAGAAAACAAAATTCACAGTGATAATTAACAATCACATACATAAGAAATAGATAGGGATTTCATGTGGTTCACCCAAACGTTGGGCTACGTCCACCAAGCATAGGCATCAGTTGTCTTATTATTTGGATTATGGAGATTGCATTAGATTTGCAGGTCTCTCATACACTCAGTCTCTCACAGTCATTCGTTTTTGCCTCTATGGGATTACATGTATTTACATGCATTTACAAGAAACTGAATAATAAATGCAATCCCTATCCATATTCTAACTTGGTCTATTTGGTTGTAACCAGCGCAAAATAATAGGATCCAACTCCATCCTTGGAGGAATTCGTTGTCACCAAATCCCAACAATCTCCACCTTGACAACAATTAAGTTGATACCTTTCTTCTTCCTTTTGTTCATCACCTTTACTGCAAGCCAAGAGAAGCCAAGCACCACTGCAACTTTTCTAATAAAACTGGTTTAATGATCTCTCCTATGTAACTTTCACGAGTTTGGATTTCCTAAGGGGTCACTCCACCTTGAACATGTCTTCCACAACTTTGTTGTGAGACACATTTAGTGATAACTCTCCTCCTGTCCAAAACACATGTAAAATATACATTACATTTATCAGAGACCATCTTAGTGTAACCATTATAGGTGACATTTGTGCTTCTCAAATGTTGAAGCACCTATTTCATTTCAACACCTAAATCTATCAAGTATCTGACAACATCATTAGCATGTGAAACATCTGTTCTTAACCATTTCATCACATACAATAGACCTCCTACTAATCTTACACAAGACATAACCTTTTCTTTTTTATAGACATGCCCTATGCTTGAAGAAAACTTATAATGGAAAGAAAGAGGGATAGAAACTTGTTTGAAAATGTTCATACTGAACTCCAACCAGAGCTTACCATTACAATCTCTGTCTATTTTCATGCCCTTAATTTGTTTTCCTGCCCCTTGATCCCTCATCTGAATTGTCTTGTCCACTTGAGTCATTTTCTTACTGATTTTATCCATGCTTTGGCTTGCATCGAGCATATCATCAGCAAAGAACATCAAGACTGTGAATGTACTATAAACTGTATATTCATTCCTACCCTTTGAAAAATTCTGACTCACTATGAAGGATTCAAACATCTTGTACATTTGCCTCGGTACCATTAGGCCATACAATGAATTACCTAGCATGCAAAAAAATTTACCTTTGCGATCTTGAATCAACCCTTTTGGTTTTTCCATACATACAATATCCTTCTCAATAATGACCTTGTGAGAAGTAGTATCCCACACACAAAATCCCTTTATACCATCATCACAACTTGCAGAGATATAAAACAAGCAAGAATATAGAAACAAAGATTTTAAGTTTGGAACTGATTTACCTCTTACTAATACTTGCAATTATTTCTTATTCTTATGACCTTGATTCTTCTGCCCTAAATAAGAAGATACATTTCTCACTTTAGATGCCACTTCAGTACTGCCTTCCATCTTATAAAGGTTATCAACCTTTGTTGCCTTCATCACTACTAAATTCCCTTTCGACACTGTGAGAGCTCCACCTTTACTTGTATACTTATATCCACAAGAATCCAACACACCTGATGACATCAAATTTGATTTGAGATCAGGTATATATATAACATATGTTAATTCCCTAACAATACCATCGAACATCCTGAATCTAATACTGCCAACCCCAACAGTTTTACAACAAATACCATTTCCCATAAACACTACACCCTCATCAACAGATTGGTAAGAAATGAACCAATTTCTATGTGAGAATGTGTGGTGGGAGGCACCTGAATCTAACTTCCATTCTTCCTGATATTGTAAATTAATAGAAATGGATAAAACGTGATCAATTATACCTAAATTTGTTACAGTCAAATTTGCTTCCTTCGTAGAGTTTTCCTTAGATTCCTTTCTCTTCCAGCAATCTTTCTTGAGATGTCCTGTTTTTCCACAGTGCCATCATTTTGCTTTACCCTTTCTTTGTATTGACTTAGATCGGAAAGAACTTCTCTCATTCTTCTCTTTAGTTTGACCTCAGATCAGTATCGCCTCTGAAGTTGAGGTTTCTTTACTAGATTTTCTCCTCATCTCCTCAACCAACAAAGCTCTTACAACAGAGTCATAGTCTAAAACATCTATTGAGCTAAAGCTAATAGAGGTGACTAGATTATCCCAAGACTCAGGAAACAAACACAACAGTGTAATAGCCTTCTCTCCATCTTCGAATTTAACTTCCATGCTAGTCAATTGAACTATAAGGGTATTGAAAGTATTTAAATGGTTAGCAACTTTTGTACCTTCTTTCATCTGCAAATTGTACAGATGTCTCTTCAAGTAGATTCTGCTCATCAAGGACTTCGTCATATATAGAATTTCCAGTCTACTCCATAATCCTGATGTTGTATCCTCTCCTACGATATTAAATAGAACCTCATCCGCCGGACATAAATGAATGGTCCTAAGAGATTTCACATCCAAATCCTCTCATTCCCATTCCATCATGGCTGCTGGTTTCTTTGACTTGTCTTCCAATCCTTTTTGCAATCCTTGTTGCACCAATAAATCCCCCATCTTAAACTTCCAGAGCTCAAAGTTGGTTTTATTGTTGAACTTTTAAACTTCAAAATTCGAACTCTGCATCTTAGCCATTAGCACAAAAAATCTCCTAATATCCACTGCTTATAATAACCAAGATCTTTTTAAAATGTGGAGGAATAATAGTATTAACCCAAAAATGTTTAAAAGGTCTAATCCAAAAACACCTTTAAAAGGTTTAATAAAAAATGTTTTAATAAAAAAAAATAACCTTTACTTTAAATCTTTTACTCAAAA
>ML836040.1:2233-22093 GCA_009831015.1 Picea engelmannii
CTATTGATTCTTCATTAAATTTAGTAAGATTCATAGATTTTGAAGGGATTTTTGTGTATTGTATGACATGATTTTGTGTATGATATCGTTGAAATAGCATGACTACAACAATGAATGGAATACAATTGACTAAGATTTTCTAGTTGGGATATGTCAATGCTAAATTATGGTGATATAGTCTTCTATAAGCCACAAAGAAGAGGTTCTTCCTAACTTCTTTATTAAAATCAATATTTTTAATTACTTGTTTTTTTGTTTTTTTTTACAGTGGACAAATTTACTTGTAATTTGTGTTTGCAAAGTGTCTAGAATACTTGTTGAACATGATGAAGTTGTTGATCTAGTATCTTTCTTTTAAGCAATGCTTTGGTGTTCCATATTAGTTTATACATTTCATAGAGGTGCAAATAGGTCCTTTGCTTCTTTCTTCATATTGTATGTCTCAAGCATAATGTTGCTATTGTGTTTTATTGAAGTTTGTTGTTTCATAGTGTATCCCTCATGCATAATGAAGCTACTTTGTTTTATTGAACTTTGTTGTGGTATTGATGTAGTGTTTTGTGAAAGTACTTCTCTCAAATTTCTTGCAACATAAGTCTTGCAACTTTTCAGTGTAAAAAATGGTATATAATATAGATTTTTAGTTTCATCATTTCACTACTTCCTTTATGCATTATCAAGTATGTTCAAGAATGTTCAATAATTTACACAAAATTACTAATAGTGGGTATTTTTGGAAGATTGTTGCTAACAAGCTTATTCATTAATTTATAGAAAAATAATGATAATTGGTAGTTTTAGAAGATTTTGGTTTGGCTTTGGTTTCAAGGTTACAACGTAACTATGCAAATTCTAAAAAATTAATGATAATGGATAGTTTTAAAAAAAAATGGAGGGTTTTGATTTTAAGATACATTAGATTCTTGTGTGTGATATAAATGTAGATGAAATTATATCAACTAAACTCTGGATATATTCATATACAATCTATAAATATGGACTTTTAGTTTCATTCTTTTTTTCTTCCTTTATGCAGTAGCAAGTGTGTTTTGGAATATTTTTGTCTATTAAGTAATTTATGTATTTCACATAAAGGTGCAATTAGTTTCTTTATTTGTTGTTTCATGGCGTGTGCATCGTGCATAATGCAACTATTTTGTTTTATTGAAGTTTTTCGAGGTATTGGTATAATGTTTGATCAAAACATTTCATTCAAAGTTCTCTTATTTGTATGAACATGATAGAAAAGACTTGCAACTTTTCAAAGTATAAAATTGTATATGATATGGACTTTTAGTTTCATCTTTTTTTGTGTTTCCTTTATGCAATAACAAGTATGCTCAGTAATTTAAACAAAATTACCGATAATGGTTATGTTTTTTTTATAATAAACATTGTTATTTAAAATAAATTCAACTAAGTATGGAGAGTTAGTGGTGGAATCTTGGCAAATCAATGTACCATAAATGACTCATTATCATCCAAATTACATCATTTGCTAGAATTCATGTTGTGGAACTATATGAAGTGCAGAGTTGTGAAAATACAAGAGTGTGGGAGGATGAGTTATATGAATTCTTTGCACAAGTGTCCAAAATAGACCAACTTAAACCTATGCATAAAAGCATTTTGTTCACTTTATATCTTTTAATAATAAACATTGTTACTTAAAATAAATTCAACTAAGTATGGAGAAGTAGTGGTGAAATCTTAGCAAATCAACATATCCTAAATGACTGAGTTATCGAGTAAATTACATCCCTTGTCAAGATAATAATAAACGGGTTTTCAAGAATATTTTGGTTTGATTTTGGATTTAATAGTACATTTTAGTGTTGTCTCTACGGGGGATATACCTGTGTGGAGTGCAGAGGTGAAGAAGATATGTGTGTGTGTGTGTGGAGTTCATAGATATGGTCATAGTAAAAGGCACTATGCAACATGAAAAATGGCTAAGAAAAATATTAAAATTATGACCATTAATCAACAACATTTTAAAGTTAAACATATTCATAAAACATTTTGTTCACTTTATATATTTATTTTTTAATATATGTATATGTAAAAGAATTGAGATGTCTAAAATGTTAAAAGACTTTGGTGTTAATGTTTGTTGATTATCAACAAAAGAAAGTTTTTTTTATGTTTAACTGTTTTATGTGTGTAAAATAAATACTAATATTTAGGAACAATTAGTTTCTATGCTTCTTACTTCATAGTGTATGCCTCATGCAACTACTGTGTTTTATTGAAATTTATTTTTTCATAGTGTATGCCTCATGGATAATGAAAATACTATGTTTTTATTGAAGTTTGTTGTGGTATTGGTATAATGTTTGATCAAAGCAC
Organism: Picea engelmannii; assembly: GCA_009831015.1. Taxonomy (NCBI): domain Eukaryota; kingdom Viridiplantae; phylum Streptophyta; class Pinopsida; order Pinales; family Pinaceae; genus Picea; species Picea engelmannii. The sequence continues at coordinate 4,583 of ML836040.1, forward strand.
TTCAAATCAAAGTTCTCTTACTTGTATGAACAAGATAGACAAGTATTAGAACTTTTCAAAGTAAAAAATGGTACATAATATTGGCTTTTAGTTTTGTCATTTCTATGCTTCCTTTATGCAGTACGAACGATGTTTAGTAAACTATAAAAAACTACTAATAGTGGGTATTTTTGAAATATTTTGGTCTATTATGTAATTTATGTAAGGGAATAGGGTGGAACATGACATGAAACAAAAATACAGTACTACAAATAATCGAAGAGGGAAAAAAAATTGAAGACAGAAGATGGTGTCTAAAGGCATCGTTAGCACTTAAGCAGAGTGCACTATTATCAGAATATCACAATGCATATTGGACCTTGATCTATCCATATGATAGCAACTTGATCATTTGATTTCCATGATGATAATGACCGAAGGGGTATTTTATTTATAGCCTCAATATCTAAGCAACTTTCATAGAATCCAGAAGACCCTGTCCACATGTAACTATCAATTGTTAGAGTTGACTTCATCAAACCTACATTCTTGAGTTGGCACAATAAGGATGCTAGACCCGATGGACTATTTGTCTAACTCGTAGTCAATTTCTTGGTTGTTCAATCCATCGCCTGACTATCTTCAACTAATGGTCGATTGTCTGACCGATAGGCATATCGACCACTTGACGAACTGATGTAGGGATCGATCTGATAACCTGACCGATTGTATCTAGATGTAGGTCATCTTCCCAAATGGCTTAATCCAAGAGTTGTGTGATGAACCATCAATGATTGATGTTCCAACACCCCCCTGCATCAACGCACATCTCTAGATATTAGGGAGGTGAAATTATGTCTAGAGGTTTGGCGAAGATATCAAAAACATGATCATTTCTTCTGCAATATTAAAGAGAAACAATGTTCTCATGAACCAATTGTGTCAAATACTAAGCATGGAGCTCAACATGCTTCATATTAATATGGGAAATAATATTTCCAACATGTATGGAACTTTGATTATCACAGTAGATTGTGGTCAAGGTATGAACATGAAAGACAAGTTCTACCAAAAGTTGGTGGATCAAGACTATTTTAGTACCTACTTGAAGGAAGCCATGATATTCTAGTTTTGTAGTAGATAAGGAGCCTACCTTCTATTTCTTGCAAGACTACACCAACGGTTTAGTGCTCATATGTAACACATATCCATAAGTGGAATTTTGATCATCGGTGTCTCCAGCCTAGTCAGAGTCTATGAAGTCGACCAACAAAATCTAAACTTCAACAATATTTGATACCAAAGTGAGTGGTACCTTTGATATAGCGAAAAATTTGTTTGACTTATTTCCAGTGGTTTTCTTTATGATCCTACATAAACCAAGAAACCACATTAATAGTAAAGGAAATGTCAATTCGACTATGAGTAAGATAAATAAGACTGTCGATAAAGTGTATCTACTTCGACTGTGGGTGTTTGAAAGGTTTTGGTGAGCTTTACTCCAAATTGAAAAGGAGTAGTACAAGGCTTGCAATCGACCATATTAGAATGTGTCAAAAGATCCACCACATATTTATATTGATAAATGAAAAATCCCTCACATAGTAGTAATACTTGGAGATCCAAAAAATAATGTAGAGTATCAAGATCTATCATGTCAAAAGAGTCAACAATTTGTTTCTTCAATATAAAGATTTGATCATTATTATTGCCAGTAATGAGTAGGTCATCTACATATATAACAACAATCAAGGTGTCTCCATTGGTATGGAGTACATAGACGATGTTATCAGATTCTCAATGTTTGAAACCAATTCAAAGAAAGGAGTTTTCGATCATAGCATACCAAGCTCGAGGAGCCTACTTCAAACCAAAAAGTGACTTCTTGAGTTGAAAAACTAACTTAGAATCTGTTAGAAAAGTAGGTGGTTGTTCCATGAAAATGTATTGAGATAGGTCTCCATGAATAAATGCACTCTTCACATCCATCTGATCAATTTTGCATCGAAAATGAGCAACAAGGGAAATAATTAGTCAAGCAGAGTTCATATTTACATCAGGAGCAAAGGTATTAGTGTAGTCGATGTCTTCTTATTTAGAAAATCCCTTTTCAACTAGGCATGCTTTATTTATCTCAACAACACCTTCAGAAGAAAATTTGGTCCTTTAAACCCATTGACACTTCATAATCATCTTTCCTTATGTTCGAGGATCTAAATCCCAACTATGATTCTTTGACAAAGGATCATTTTTTTTTCTTCATGGCCTAGTCCCATTCAGGTCATCCTTCAACATCTGAGTAGGAAAGGAGATCAGAATTTTCAAGTACATGTGTCATCAAGGAAAGATTGGTATGTTTATTTTGACATCGATTTTGTCGTTCAAAGGAGGGATCTCTAGCATCAACTTTGGAATCTTAAATTTTCTTGGCAACCCATTTGGGTACATAAGAAACAATGAAATGCGATTTATTATAGTTGGTCAATCAGAAGTCAGAGGGTCTTTATTCGGTGGACCAATTGAAATATAGGATGACGAACTAGTCGATTTTGAGGTTGACACTCTATTCGAAACAAGAAAAAATTTCTATTGTACAATTGAAGGAATGAAATACGAAATAGGAGAATCAGTGTCAGAGACAACGTCAAAGGGATTATCCTGTAGCAATCTAAAGGAAGCATTCAATAACTTAATTCCATAAGACTTCTCATTAAACCATACATTATGTCTGCGAATAATTTGTCGTTTGAAAATATCAAAATGGTCGATAGGATTTCAAATATTCAAAGTAGACCATCATGATCGTTATAGTCCAAAAATGCCACATCTATGCATCAAATAAATTGGCCCATCCATTTTCATACTTTTCCAAACATACTGTTGATGTTTCCCTCTAAAACCCCACTTTTTGGATAATGTATGCGCCCTGATGCACCATTATCCTACATACACATGCATGTTGCATGCTAGTTAGGTTGTATAAATAAGGTTTATGCATGTTAAGTAGCTTTCATTTACGTCCAAAAGTTGAAAAAAATATAAAATTGCACGGATTCTGATGGAGTTTATGGGCTATGGAGGGTTTCCTAACCATTTTACCCCTTGTAGCCCATCCCCAAACTAAATAACCATTTTTTTATCATATAAAAAGAAGTCTAGGGGAGTCATTTAGACATATGAACAAGATAATAAGAAAACTCTACCAAAATCATTTCCCTCTCACTGTCTGAGTTTTGCATCTTGCTCTGATTTTTAGCCTCATCTTTCCACTCCAACCATTCTCCCGATGAAACCCTTCCTTCTTCCCTTGATGGCATGTTGGGTGTGATAATTCTATGTGGGATTGTTGCACTTGGAGCCATGACAAAGGAGCCCAGATTTGGTTCGTAGAGAGGTGTTCGCAAGAAAAGGTTGTAACCTTTCATCTTGTATATGCATAAAATAGATTATATTTGTCCCAAAACCCTATGTGTACATGTTCTTATCTATTTTGATCATTTACATTTATATTTAGTCTTTTAAGTGATTGCTAGAGATTGTATATGATGTTGCGTTGTATTCTTAACCCCTTGCAGGTCATCTTTGGGAGGATATCTATGATCTAAGAGGAAACAACAAGTGGAAGAGGTCTACATCAACCCTAATGATTCAAGGTGCACTTCTTAACCTTCTCTTGTCTCTTTCTCTTATCACTTAATCTAGATTGTTTTGGCGTAGATTAGAGACAAGTCAATGTTTTAAGGGAGTTATCGCTCTGTATATTCCTTAGATCCGATTTAGGGGGAATTTCCCCATAGCAGGCATGAGGGAAAACATATGGATCTTTCTTCAAAGTTCACCCTTTCAAAATCATTAAAGGATGGATAATAAATATGGATATTTTAGTAATGGATATGTGGATAGGAAAAAAAAATTGTTGACTGCATCTTCTAAGTTCCTATCAAAGTTTTCTTCATCAACAAATCTACAAGGTTGTTCTTCTTCCAAGAATCCTTTTACAAACTCCTATCTTTCCCAATTATCAAAGAACCTATTGAAAGGTCTCAAAGTTTAGAAAGGGGTGCAATTCATTTGATTATGATCTTCATGTGAAGAGAGAGTATTGACATGGTTGTTGTCATCATGAAAGCATGTCTCGATAACATCATCTTCACATACCCTTAACTCTTTTTCCTTGATGGATTCATGATTATTCTTCTCATCCATGTATTCCTCATAGAATTGGTCACCATTAAAGTTGTGTCAAAGTTGTGCGATATTTATGAAGTGAATCTTTCACATCGAATGATTGGTTTTCATGTTCATTCTCTTGTTTTTAAATGGAATGAGAAGTACACTTGAAACATCTTTAATACACAGTGTTATTTTGAATCAAATTGTATGGGCCATCTTTAATACAGTTTCACTATGTAATGTATTTTCACCAGGAGAAGGTGATTAACCATGTGAGAATTATTGGTTGCCTAACCTTTGGTAATTAAGAGAATATGGGGTATAATATTTTAAAGGGGAAAACATGGTGGATTAGTACTCGGGTACAACAAAGCTATTGATAGATATATAGACAAAGAACTAGGGAAAATCCATGGAGATGCACTAGAAAACAGGACCCACAAAACTTACCAAGATAAACAGTCTCTTGAAAATAAAACTATACTGTAAAAAAATAAATTTTTACTTCTTTGCTTAATTTTTTTACAATTTGGAGGAAAATTTTAGAATCTAAAGATGAGTATGTATGATAAAGCTATATTTCCTGTATTTCCTTTGTATGAAATAAAATCTCTATATACGGAAATAAAAAATATTTGCTTTGATTACATGCCACTGGAAATTTCTAGTTCCCTTGTCGTAGAATAATCTCCATCAGATAACATTTCCTGATCTCTGCTCATATAATCCTTAAGCTGGAAAGTATCCTGAAATTTTTCATACAATGCAAATTGTCGATAGTTTTCAAAGTCATCCTCGAAGTGTCAATTTTCACCAAGAGTTTTAAGATTCAGGTGATCTATCAAACCCTCCAATGTTTCCTTTGGATATAGACATAATTTGTCCTTCAAGGTCAGAACAGGGCTCAGGGGAATTCCAAGCTAGTCGTCTAAATCCTCCAGGAGATAAAACAGATCAATGTCCAAGTTTGAATCTAGGATTTGGCCTTCATGGCTGCTAGAAATATGAGAGGCCATCGAATTCTTATCGGAGTTGGAGGAAGGATAAGAAGTGGAACATGTGGAAGTAATATCTTCCTCCAGTCTTCTCATTACTTCATTTACGATCTTTTCAGTGAGACACATTCTTCTTCTTCATCGGATAAGGTTTGGTCTAATGGCAGTATATGAAGAAATTGGTTTGTTTCTTCACCATGAAAAATTTTCGGCTCCTGGACATCGTTGTAATCTAGCAGAGCCTCACAATAGTGTTTTCTAAGTGTAGTGGAGAAAGAGCACTGCTCTTTCTATTATTATTACAGAGAAGGGTTTCACAGGGGCTACGATAGTAGCACTTATCGAGATTGGCTATAACTAGGAACAAACGTCCATCTATGTCATTAGTTTGGAAAGGTGAATAAATGGCGTCGATTGGTGTATATCAACCACTTTTATAAAGTGGTTGTTGCTAGTTGACGACCAACATGCCTTCGGGACCACCATTAATATATTAATACATAATTAATGTATTAATTAATTATTACATTAATATTATATTAATGTATATAAATTAATGAGATCTATTAATGTAATGTATTACATTAATGTAATAGATAATAATAATGTATAAATGTAATCTATAAATTAAAGTATTATGTTACATTCATGTATAATGTAGTTGATTGATACATTAATAGTGTAATGTATTAATTAAATAGTAAATTTATACATTATTAATTAATACATTGCTAAAATATTAATACACTAATAAAATAATACATTAATAATGTAATGATACATTGATGTATTGTATTAATGTAATGTATAAATTAAAATATTAATTTACATTAATATATAAAGTAACTTATTAATTGAATGATAAATTAATAATGTAATGTATTAATTAATATATACATTAATGTATAATGTAAGGTATATTAGTTAATTAATACATTAAATATAATATTAATAATGTATTTATTAATATTATTAATACACTAAGATATTAATATTTATATTTCTATTAAAACATAAATATTGATATTAAAACATTAATATTAAAGAATTAATACATTAAAAAGTATCAATACATTATTAAATTATTAATACTTTAATAAATACATTATTAAAGTATTAATACATTAATAACAAATAATTAAAGTATTAATTAGTTAATATATTAATAATGCATTATTAAAGTATTAAGACATTAATAATATAACGTAGAATGTAAAGTATTTATTAATTTATACATTAATTAGTGTATACTTTAAATACATTATTAATAATGGATGTATTATTATTAATATTGTTAAGTAATACACTAAAATATTGGAAAAAAAGATCGAGTGGCGCTCTGAGGAAACCCTAGCCCCATTTTGGTGCAGACTGTTGCTCACCAGACGCAGAACTCCCACACAACGATTTTTCAACAACGAAAGAAGGCCATTCGGCTCCCACTGACACGTCGGAATGGGCACAGAAGAGGGGGGGCAACCCCCCTCATACCGCAATATCATCGCCAATGACTGCTCCGGTACCAAAGTGAAATGCCCCACATTCGAGCTGCCCCTATAGGTACGCGAGCAGCTTTTGGCCAGGGAACAAGGCCTCAAGAAGGAAATGGAAACGGAAGCAGGAACCTCCCATCCAAAGTCACCTCGAGGATGGGAGCTGGGCAAATTCATTCCACAAATGGAGAAAACACCGCGATACCTCATTAGCTCAACAAGAGTAGGAGAACACACACAATTCATGAGAGAGCATGCCCTCATTGGCAAGTTCCTGGGACTCTGGCCAACAGAGAGGGATCTTAACAAATGGATCAAGCACTAGTGGAACCCTAAGGGGGACTATGAGGTCCAACTCAGCTCCAAAGGCTTCTTCACAATCATTATATACAATCTAGAGGACAAGGACAGGATATTTGAAACTGGGTCGTACTTCTACAACTCAGCAAGGCTATTCTTATGCTTCTGGACTGAAAGGTTTAGCCCAGACAAAGAAGACTTCACCATGGCCCCTGTATGGATCCGCCTATATTCCTTGCCGCAAGAGTTCTGGATGGAGGAGATTCTAATGGGCATCAGGAACACTCTAGGACAATATGCCAAAGCTTCAGAGGCCACAAGACAACGAAAATATACTTCATACGCCAGGCGCTGTGTCTACATGAACATCTCCAAGGCACTCCCTGGAGCGGTGACTCTCGAATACCAGGATGAGGACTGGAAACAAAGTCTGGATTACGAGCACATTCCCTTTCGCTGCAGGAGATGTCATGAGCACGACCACCTCTTCAGAGACTGCCCCTTGATCAAACTAGCCACCAGAGAAAATGACACCACACAAAAATATGGCTTCACCACGGTTGCGGAAAAAAAGAGAAACCCACCAAGGAGGCAGATCCCAGACCCCAGAGAAAAAATCGCAACCAAAAACTCTTATGAGATTCTGAATCAGCTGCCAGAAGATGAGGAAATCCAAGACCCACACAAGGATTCACAACAACCTCAAGAAGACACCCCAAATCCTTTCCCCCGTCCCCAAGGTTGTGAAACCAACACAGAATAAAGAGGAGACGGGGATGGGGAGACCCCAATGCAGCTGGATGATAGAGATCTAGTAGGCATAGATCTAGAAAAGCTCGAGGAGGCCCTGAATCAAAAGGATCTGCAGACCCTTCCTGAAGAACAACTACGCAAGGTACACAAAGTATTTCTCAACTCCTCAGTAGGATCCACAACACACTTGGGTATAGCTACAGACTCGAGCTCAGTTTCGAAGAGAGTCCTCCGAGAGAATAAAAGACGAGGGCGAAAAACAACGCAACAACTGATCAAGGAGGTGGGCAATCTCATGATAAATTCAGGTCAGATTCATAAGCTTTCGGAGGGATACCTCCACACAAAACCACCCTCTTAATGATGAATATCATCACCTGGAACATTAGAGGACTTAATGGTAGGTCCAAACAAAGGATCCTCCGATATTGTATCAAGGCAGAAAATCCAGACATTCTAATGTTACAGGAAACCAAATGCGCGGGAACAGAAGCTGAAACCATCTTTCAGCGTATCTAGCGAGAATGCAACTCTATATAAATAGACTCCATAGGAGCCTCATGAGGCCTTGCTATCCTTTGGAACCCATCCAATATCATTATCAACAAACCCTTTTCAACTGTAGGTACAATAACGACTCACTTCAAGGTCATTGGCTTGAATCAAGAGGGCACCATCACTAATGTCTACGGTCCCCACAACCATCAGGACAAAGACAAACTCATGGAGCGGCTCAAACTAATCAAGACTCTGGCGACAAATCAAAACTGGATCTTAGGAGGCGACTCCAATATGATCCTATCGTTGGAGGAAAAAATAGGCAACACCAAGAAACTAGAGAAAGATAGTGGTAAGTTCAAAACTCTCATTGATCATCTAAAGTTAGTCGATATAGAAAATAGCAATGGCACTTTCACCTGGTCCAATCGTAGATCGGGCAATCAACACATTGCATGTCGACTGGACCACTTCCTGGTCACTGAGGAACTAATGGAGACAGGCTCTTATCTGGAAAGACTTATTCTACCAAAAGCCGGTTCAGACCAGTGGCCTCTTTCTCTCAATATAGACACAGGAGAGATACCCAAGTATAAGCCCTTTCGCTTCGAAAAATTCTGGCTCTCACACCGGGATTTTCAGCAGCTAGCCAAATTCTGGTGGGGACAGGCGGAAATAGACCATGGTTCCAGTATGTACAAATTCCAGCAGCGCCTCAAAAACTTTAAGTAGTTGTTGAAACAATGGAACAAGAACAACTTTAGAAATATACTTCAAAGCATACGGAACATAAAAAGCAAGCTGGAGGAGATCCAAAAAACCTTCATTTCCGGATCTAGAACCACTGAACTAATGAGAGAGGAGGAGAAGCTCCAAGAACAATTAGAAGAGAGAAGAAAGCAAGAGGAAATTCTATGGAAGCAAAAATCTAGAGTACAATGGCTGAAGGAAGGGGAAAAGAATACAAAATTCTTCCATAGAGCTATGATGCACCACTGCCACGTTAACAGAATCACTCACTTAGAGGACAGTCAGGGAAACCCAGTCAGAGAACACTCTAAAATTGAGGCTGAGCTAATCAACTACTGCCAAGACCTTCTAATGGAAACCAAGGAGGCCAGAATGGCAACCATACAAAGAGTCACCAGACACATACCCTCATTGGTAACCTCCGACCAAAATGCTGCATTAACACGACCCCTTACCCAAGAGGAAGTGGATCAAGCAGTAAAAACCATGCCTCCCGGAAAGGCCCCAGGCCCGGATGGGTTCACTACTGATGTTTTCCACCACTACTGGGACCTGGTCATAAAAGAAGCATGGGAAGTAGTATAGGAATCGAGAACATTAGGCTTAGTCATACCGGCTCTCAATGCCACCTTTCTCACCCTCATTCCGAAAGAAGAAAGAGTCACAAACCCTAAAAATTTCAGACCCATAGCCCTCTGTAATGTCATCTACAAAATAATAACGAAGGTAGTAGCCAATCGACTCAAACCTATTTTGACACATGTCATATCCAAGGAACAGGTAGGGTACGTAGAAGGAAGACAAATCATGGATAGCGTCATCTCGGCTCATGAGGTCATCCACTCCCTCAAGACTTCAAGGACCCTAGGTATGCTAATCAAACTTGATCTTTCAAAAGCTTTCGATCGAGCCAGCTGGCAATACCTTAGAGTTGTCTTAGAATCTTTTGGTTTTGATCAACGTTGGGTAAATTGGATCATAAATCTCACCTCCTCAACCTTCTTCTCCATCCTAGTAAATGGCATCCCATCCAAACGTTTTTCACCTTCCAGTGGCATCAACTAGGGGGACCCGCTCTCGCCCTTCTTGTTTGTACTTATGGAGGAAGGCTTGGGAAGGTATATCAAGGCAACAGTCATTGATGGCTCCCTCAAAGGCCTGCCACTACACAACATTCAGCCAGTGCCCTCTCATAGTCAGTTTGTTGATGACACCCTCATTATGAACTCCCCCATGGTCCAGGAGGCCAACAAGCTCAACTCCATCCTCTCTAACTTCTGACTTTACTGAAGCCTCACGCATGTCCCTCAACTTTGACAAATCCAAACTCTACTTTTTTAATACACCCGCTTCTGTTCAACTTCATATTTCCAGACTTCTAGGAATACCCAGGAGCTCCCTTCCATCCAATTATCTAGGCATTCCCCTCACAGGGGTGGCTGCCAGATCCATTTCCTGGGATAGCCTCCTCCTCTCCATATCCAACAAGCTAACAAATTGGACCTTTATACCCCTCAATATTGCCTCTCGAATGGTCCTCCTCAAGTCCATTTTGCAGGCCCTACCTACCTATCTCTTCACCACCCTGGCTACTCCCGAACAAGTTATTAGAGCCATCAGAAACCTTTAGCGAAACTTCCTCTAGAATGGTCACCAAGACAACAAGAAATGGGCTCTAGTAAACTGGGACAGACTCTGTATGCCAAAAATCCAAGGAGGATTGGGACTTTAGGATCCAGGGAAACTCAATCAAGTAATGGGAGCCAAAGTCTGGTGACAATGGCTAAAAACTCCGACAACTGCCTGGGCACAAATGTGGAAACAAAAGTATGCCCCCCTCATACCATATAATCAGCGAATCAGGCACAATTACCGAACTCAAGGTTCCAATATCTAGAACACAACATGGAAAAATCACACATTGGTCCAAAACCATGCCTTTTGGGAGGTCCGAGATGGAGAAAGTGCCATGTTCTGGCAAGACTCATGGCAGAAATTCAAACCCTTGAACGAAATGGAGGAGCTATCCAATCTCAAAAGAGCTCTCAATCAACACACCTCCCTAAGGGTTAAGGACCTTTGGAAACCTCGAGAACAATAGCATCTATGGCGCCAATGGAAAATATCTAATCAAGATCTCAGAGTCCCAGAAAATCTCAATCTGCAGAGCTGGCAATTTCAAGCCAACCGTCGGAAAATACCCAAAAGAGAAGGGTTGTACATCCTGAGATGGGGGTATTCCATAGCTGGAAATTTCACAATAAAAGAAGCTTACTTCCTACAGGGCAATCACCAAGGCAAAAATAAGGAGCCCATATGGAGCTAAGTCTGGAACCCCGCTCTGTGGCCTAAGGTTTCCACCTTCCTGTGGCTGGTGGTGCACAATCGAGCCTTAACCTGGGAAAACCTCAGGAAAAGAGGCTTCATTGGACCATCTCTCTGCATTCTCTTCTATAAACAAGAGGAAACCAAAAAACATATGTTTAATGGTTGCCACTACAGCCAACAAATTTGGGACCAAGGAGCGCAAATAATGCGCAAATCCAACCAACACCGGAGCAGCATCAATGACACAATCGATAATTGGGACCATATCACCTACAACAACCCACTTCTGAATCACATCTGGTAGCTTCTACTAGGATTCATTCTCTGGCAAATTTGGAAGGAACAAAATAAGAGAATATTCCACTCCCAAGCTTCCATGCCGGAAGCCACATGGGAGAAAATCATCTCACTAATCAAGGAAACAATCAGAAGTAAATCATGGAAAGAAGAGGACCTTAACTGCAACTCAGAGGAAAAGTGCATTCTTCAAAGCTGGCAACACATTCTAATCAATCAACCAGTACCAAGGGCACACAAGCACCAACATACTAGTCCAACCACCTGGTCCCCCCCTCCAGCACATTTCATTAAAATAAATTTTGATGGAGCCTCCAAAGGCAACCCGGGAATAGCAGGATATGGAGCAGTGCTCAAAAATTCAAATGGAGAGATCCTTGTTCTTGTAGCTGGCTTCCTAGGGGAAACAACCAACAATGTGGCAGAGCTAACAGGACTATTGAGGGGTCTCCAAGCAGCCATGGACAAAGATTACCACAAGATTATCTTGGAGGGGGACTCACAAGTTATCATCAAGTTAATCACCAAGATTCTTCACGAAAGACACCCTTCAAAAATCTCACCAAGTTGGCGACTCTCTGGATTGATAGAAGACTTTACCCACCTCCTCCAACCCCATCTCATCATCATACCCTTCCATGTGAAGCGAGATGCAAACAGGGTAGCGAATTTCCTAGCAAACGAAGCAGTCGAAATGGGAGCTGAACACTTCTGTTGGAAGGCCCACATCTCAGAAGACTCAAACATCTCCACTCAGTGCCAAAACGTAGCCACCAGAGACCTACAACCCCCGAATGCGGTGCCACGTCGCAAACTGGAGCCATGCGGGATAATGTCGGGACGCAGCATTAATGTATCCATCGACGACCATCCACTCAGTCATTAACCCACCATGGATCTGCACAGCCATACCCAGGTGATGAGCCCCTTCACGCAAGTGAACAGTACTAGGCATCAGCGCACTCAGCAGCAAGCCTTAATGGCTATGGCGGTCGCGTTTTCCCTCCTCCTTATCACCAGAATTGACGGAACAAAGTGACATTCACCCATCACAACGTTCATTCCACCGGAGTAGCAGCAGTTCATTCCACCGGAGCAACAGTTTGAGGTCTCGTTGAAGCTCTAGAGCAGAGAAGTCCATTCGCAAGGAACCCTGGTCATCTCCAGGGTCTCAACCATGCCCAGAGCAAGAGGAAAGTCGCAAAGGGGTGTTGCTTGGTACACGGCCGAATCTAGACGCTAGAGACAGAAGAAGTTTGAGCAGGCGTTGTCCATGGCGTCCATCCGAAGGTGCAAGAAACCATGAACGCCTCCAATGGAATACGTTGAAGAGATTACCTTGGAGGATGCCATGCAGAGCTATCCCATGCTCCCTCTGTTCACAATCCCAAAAAATTGGAATCCACCCACAGAGTTTGGCTCAGACGATAGGCCTCTTCTTGCAGGCAATCCGCTTGGTCCCAAAGCCAACAGCCCAGAGGAGCATTTCACCACTTGTTATGTTGAAGAAGAGACCCCATCCCACACCCAGGGAAACAAAGACTCATCACTTGGTGCACCCATGGAGGCAGTGACCCAGTTTTCCAACCGACCGACACATGCAAGTGACGATGCAACAAAGCCCATTCCCCCTATTTTTGTCGACAGCCATTGGCAGGAACAACAACTCTTCACTGACCCGGGGTACCTCGCTCTCATCTTCGAGCTAAGGAATCTGTTGGATGACCAGGTCTTTCACCTCGCTCGAGTTGATCAACGAATCAACATGTTATTCGTGGCTCACTCCAGAACTCTTCCAAAGCGGCAATGCCCAACGTGCGTGCAGGCCTACGCGTTTCCAGTAGGTTGGCGACAGCATGGGGACGAGGACGAGTGCACAGGATAAAAGTTTCAATGATGTTCTTGTTTAGGAATTTCTTTTTCTGTTTATGAACTAAGCTTCGGCCTAGTTAGTTCTTAGTTATCTTTTAACTAGTTTATGGCATACAGTTTAAACTTAATGGGTGGCAGTCCTAGTTTCCTTCGGGCAGGATAGAACTCTGTTAATTTTGTTCGCTGGGAAACACACGACACAGGATGCCCAACTCTCTGGGTTTCCTGTTTAGGCGGGACAACTGGCATTGCAAATAGTCATTGTAACTTAATTATGCTAATATAACAGGTCCTATCCTTTTTTACTTAAAAAAAAAAAAAATACACTAAAATATTAATATTAATATTTATAATAAAATATAAATATTGATATTAAAAATATAATTTTAAAGAATTGATACATTAAAAATGTATCAATACTTTAGTAGTACATTATTAAAATATTAATACCTTAATAAATACATTATTAAAGTAAAAATACAATATTAAAGTAGTAATAAATTAATACATTAGTAATACATTATTAAAGTAATAATACATTATTAAAGTAATAATACATTAATACATTAGTAATACATTATTAAAGTTTAATACATTAATACATTAATTTACAATGACCATGCTTCACTATGATTGGCCATGATCATGGCTAACTTTGGTAGATCTTTGTTGACTTTGGGAAGGAAAGGTTCACTATGGTTGACATGGTTAATTATGGTTGACCATGACCATGGTTAACTTCCATAGACCTTCACCGTGGTTAACTTCTGTAGACCTTCACTATGGTTGACGTTTACTATGGATAAACTTCATTATGGTTGAACTTGGTTGACAATGACCATGGTTGATTATGGTTGACCATGGTTGATAATGGTTAACCATGTTTGACAGTGGTTGTCCATAAATGATCATGGTTAGTCATGACCATAGTTGACCAAGACTACATATTACATTCAGATAGTGAAATTTGGAAGTGTTTGTCACATTATGACGACATGATATTCCCGTAACATTGTGACAATGAAGCTATGTTGATGACATTGTGATGACGAGGCTATGTTCGTCAAATTGTGATGAAAATATATTTGCATCACAATATGATGACATGACATTTTCATCACATTGCAATGATGGGGATATGTTCATCAAATTCTGATGACAATATATTTTTTGTCACATATTGACGATGATGGGGATATTGGGACGAGGGTTTTAGGTTCATCACATTGCAATGACAGGTCATTTAAGTAAATATTGGCAATGTGATGAACATAAATGTCGTATGTTCATCGTATGTCGAATGGTTATGTGATGAAAATAATACATTAATTTATAATAACCATGCTTGACTATGGTTTTCCATGATCATGGCTAACTTTGGTAGAAATTTGTTGACTTTGGGAAGGAAAGGTTCACTATGGTTGACATGGTTAATTATGGTTGACCATGACCATGGTTAACTTCCATAAACCTTCACCATGGTTAACTTTGGTAGACCTTCACTATGCTTGACGTTCACTATGGATGACCTTCACTATCATTGAGCTTGGTTGACCATGACGATGGTTGACTTTGGTTGACTATGGTTGACAATGGTTAACCAATTTTGACAGTTCTTATCCATAGGTGAACATGGATGGCCATGACCATAGTTGACCAACACTACGGATGACATTCAGATAGTGAAATTTGGAAGTGTTTGTCACATTATGACGACATGATATTCACATAACATTGTGGTGAGGAAGCTATTTTGATGAAATTGGGATGGCGAGGCTATGTTCATCATTTCATGACAATATGGTTATTTTTGTGACATTGCAAAGGAGGGGATAAGGTCGCCAGGTTACGACGACAAGATATTTGCATCACAATATGATGACAGGATATTTGCATCACATTGCAATGATGGGGCTACATTCATCACATTGCGACGACAATATATTGTTTGTAACATATTGACAATGATGGGGATATTGAGATGAGGGGTTTATGTTCATCACATTACAATGACATGTCATTTAAGAAAAAATTGGCAATGTCATGAACATAAATGTTGTGTGTTCATCATATGTTGAATGGATATGTGATGAAAATAAATGCCGTATGTTCATCACATATCGATGACATGATATTTATTTCTACAATGGGGCGATGTTCATCATACAGTGATGAGAGGACATTGTTTTTCACATTATGATGATAGGATATTTGTGTCACAGTGTAAGGTTCGGCTCCACAAAGCCTTATAAAACCCAAAAAAAAATTAATTTAAGGAATGCTAACCTAACATTTTATTTTACTTCATAATCAGCATATAACCAAAATTTATTGAACTGAACATAATAGCTTACGAACAACCTTATAACCCTTCATATTCCTTAAATTGCATAAAACAAATACGTAAATTAAAATACCTTGGTCTGATGCTAACCTTCTGCTTGTCTTGTTGACCTTCCTACTGCTGCCTTGCCCAGCTTGAAGCCATGGACCAACTCTGCCCAAACCGTGTTTCCACCCTGCCAACTAGGACAACTTCCTAGCTCCAGGATACCTTATGGATATCCTGGCCCCCGTGCCCAAAACCCCCAACAAACCGTTGCCCCCTGTACTAATCCTTCCCGACTACAGAACTCAAACTCCCCTGCGCAAATCCAAGATAACCCTCCAAAAATGATCCCCTCTCCTTCCGTAAGCCTCCTCCCATCATATGCCTCCTTCCCCTTTCCTTATCCCCAAATTCATTGTCTTATCCAATTATTAATGCTCCTTATCCGATTATTAATGTTTTATCCTAGTATTAATGCTCCTTATCCGATTATTAATGCTCCTTATCCCCTCTGTATACGTAATCCTTTAATTTAAACAATTAAATTCATTAACCCTTTTAAATTTAATACCCATGTCATTGAATGTAGTAGGTAGTTAATTAATTAGTTAATTAATCAAAATTATAACCATTAATTAATTAATAAATATTTAATTAATATCATTATACCAATCTTTGTTTAGATAATAACATGTTAGGAAAAATTAATTACCTAATAAATTTTTACTTAATAATCCCTAAGTATATATTCAACTAGGGTTGTTACATACATCCACCCTTCAGGAAACTTCGTCCCAAAGTTAAGGTATCTTATGGTACAAAGGAAAAGAAACATGGTTCAAACATTCATAACAATTAACCGACATTATCAGTAAGTAAGTCAAGAAAACTCATACATACTAGTGTACATGTACAAGAAATGCATGTGTAGCTAGTACATATAAGTCTCGTGCATGTAGTAATAATCAAAACTATCATCCTTTAGTAATTTATGTATGCATCCAATCCAGTCAGTAAGACTAGTCTTTTATAAAAGACAACAACCAAGCAATTGTTTGAGAAATCCTTTAATTACTATTATCCAGTTCAACAATTTTTATTTAGACAACTGTGGTTTAGTTACGTAAATATGAATATTCATATATACACATTTTTTTTTTTTTGATGGAAAAACATTAAATTCCACCACAAGATAGATCTCCATACCTTCTCAACTATTACTACTCATCCTTCCTCCGTAACCTACTTCCATCTCCATTCCTATCCTCCCTCTACTAGACTATCTTGGAGCGTCAACTATATTTACCTAACTCCAAGTAGAACCCGTAAGCGGAAGTGTCGCTATCTCGACCAAGCTTCCCTAGCAGGCATCTGACAGTCATCATCACACTTATTGGGGAGCATGAACTAACACTGTCCTCCCATAACTTCAGGTTTCAGAGGATATACGGTGGGAAATGCTTCCACCCCTCCTAATCATAACTAGGGTCCACACCCTACAAGGGAATATACAGTGGCACCGTGTTGCTGGGGGTTTTGTCATCGTTTATTCGGTTTTGGGTAGTGTCATCACCTGAAATCATGCACTGGTCCACATATCATAGCAATGCATCCAAACCAATATAATTTCACATACAATATTTATACCATAGTGTTTCTTGGCTAGTGGTCGTGATATCCACTTTCATCATCTTTATCACTTGGCTATTTCATAGCCCATAACCTACAGATTAGTCTGTAACAC